>JAFEMH010003113.1:0-288652 GCA_022495995.1 Adenophora triphylla var. japonica | reverse complement strand
GTGCAGACGAGTGTGACTCAAGACTCAAACGTGCGGGGTTGACGCTTGGCTAGGATGGGATGTTTGGAATGATCCGTGCGCATCCAGAGGCCTAGGAAGACCAAACGGACTGCAGCCGAGACCACTCCGGGTTAAGGGTTGTAGTGTGCGGTGTATCCGAGCGGCGGTGCGCGTAGCGTGCGGCGGTAACCGAGGCAAAGAGCCGGTGCGCGTAGTGTGCGGTCTCTAAAATTCTTTTTACGAGTAAAACAGAAGTTTTTGAAGAATTTTAAATGTATGCACAGATGTATATTGATGCATTTTTTTGTATTTTTTTTTTTGTAAAATAAAAACGAAGCACGTGCACACACACACAACAGTTAAAGAAGGGGGTAAAATGAAAGTTTGACCCTCATCATCGTTTTAAAAATCTTTTGTTTTGTTTAAAAAGATTTTAAAACAAAAAGTCCCCAGCAGAGTCGCCAACTGAAATTACCCGGGATCCGAGCATCCCGCGCATCTCGCATTCGCGTCGAGGTCGCCGCTTTCGGGGAACGTACGCCCGGATCCGAGAGGCAGCGCGTTCGCGCCCCGACATCTGGCTTTTGTTCCCGCTTTGCAGCGTTTTCGAGTTGGAGGTGTCTCGCCGTGTTTTGCTTTGTAGGGTCGCCACGCCGTTTTTATTATTAAGCCCAAAACATTGAAAAAGGGCATCAGTTTAAAAATAATAATAAACTGTTTTTGTGTGATGAGATTTTGAGTTCGGAGGTCAGATGACTCCTCGGGAAGAGAATATTAGAATCTTAGAGCTCACCCGAGTCGCCTCGTAAAAACGAGTCTTTCGGATACCCCTAATATTCTTTAAGCTGTTGTGTGTGTGTGTGTGTGTGCTTTTAAAAATGCATATTTGTGTCGGATGTCTACATTGTACAACTGCGTATTGAAATGTATTGAAATAGTAATGGAAGGAAGCCTTACCAATGTTGGTTCGTGTCCGTCTTCTTCCGCCGGGGAATAGTGTTTGAGGATGGAATGATGTTCCGGTACGGACCGGATTGCTTCGGGAGGGGCCGGTTGTCTCGCGGACGTAGTTTCGCGTGAGTTGGGATCGCGAGGCTGCGTTCGGGCGGAGTTTCGGCGTGCGTTGGGATCGCAGGATCACTCGGGCGAGAGGTTCGGCGTGCGTTGGGGTGGCGGGAGTCACTCGGGCAGTTTCGGCGTGGTTTGGGATCGCGGTTTGACTCGGAAAGAGCGGGACGCCTCGGGAAAGACCAGGCAAGGCCTCGGAGTACCACGAGGGGCCTCAGAGTACCTCGAGAGTGCCTCGGGGCAGCGCGGGAGCTTCGCGGGAGCGCTCGGGGAGGCTTCGGAGCACCACAAGGGGGCTCGGAAGGCCTCGGAAGGATCCGAAAGGAGCCGGGATTGCCCCGAAGGGTCTTAGAGGGGAGCCTGAAGGCTAAGGGAGGAAGAGAGAAGAGGGAGGTGTGTAAAATGAGGGAGGGGGAGCCCTCTATTTATAGTAGGAGAAAATTGCAAAGAGGTCCGTACGGACCTCACGGTTATCCGAATTTTGATTTTCCTCGATTTGAGGGAATATGTGATGATGGTGAATATTCTGAAATTATGATGTCCCCTATGCAAAGAGGTCCGTACGGACCATCTTGGCATGCAAAGAGGTCCGTACGGACCAACCATGCATGAGGGTAATCATTTTCTCCGGAATTTGAGGGAATATTGTGGACTTTAAGAGGATTCAGTAATTATTAAAGCAAAGAGGTCCGTACGGACTACTTTTGCTTTTCCAATTTCCTGAAAATTCCCAAAAGGTCCCTCTGTCCCTTTTTATCCCAGAAAGACCCCTCCCTTAGTTTGGTTGAGGGTTTTGAGAGGGTTTTGAGTGCCATAGGTCTTCGAGACTGTGCTTGTGAGTCTGCGGTGTTTCCTGTGTGTTCGGCAGAGGGTGATCCAGATTGGGGTACTTAACCTGGCCGCCCCTGTATCAACCAAAACTCGGTGTATGTTAGCCTGGTTGATTTTCATAAGGATAGTTAGGGGCTGAGTAGAGTGAAATAGGGAGGAGGCAAGTTCACTCTTCTTGAACCCTATTTCTTGCTCTTCCTCAGGAGTCATTGGGGGAATTAGGAAAACCTTCTCCAACGTTCGAATCTGGAGGGAGAGCTGCTTGTTGGAGGGAGGCTCCTCGCCGATGAAATTAATGTCATAATCCCCCAAATCATCATCATAGTGGTCTCTCTCATTCCTCTGCGGGCCACGCGTGCCTCGTGCCCGCTGCTGATTATTATTATTGGGGGCATTGTTGTTTCCCTTAACCCACTTGGTCAGCTCCCCGTCATTGATTTTTTGTTGAATAATTCGCTTCAACTGGAAGCAGTCCTCAGTTCCGTGCCCGTGGTCGTTATGATACTCACAGAACTTGGCCCGGCTCCTCTCATTTGGTTTTCGAAGCATTGGGGGAGGAGGAGGAAAGTCTGAGGCTCTCATGATTATCACTCTTGGCTCGGTGAGCTCGGTATAAACTGTTTCATCCACCGTTTTCCAGAGTTTATCCGACCCCCGGCCTCTGTTCTTGCCCTGGTTGTTGGTGCGGGCAGGCTCTGGGGTAGTCTCTTGGACTTGGCTTATCATTTCTTTTGCTGAAGCTCGAGGAGCGGGCACACTGGGCTCTTCGGCGGATGCAATGGACGAGGCCCTTTCATACATCTCCTCCACGGTTTTTGTTCGGCTGGAGGCAAAATTCATTTTGAGGAAAGAGGAGCTGAGGTGCCCTCAAAATAGAGTCTGATGTCTCCTTCCTCTAAATCCACAATCTCCTCGCTCACCTTTCTGAACCGAGATATGTAATCTTTTGTAGGCTCGCCTGGGGCCTGCTTGACGCGGACAAGGTCTGTCTTTGGTCTAGCGGGCACACCTACCCCATCAAAGGCATTGAGAAAGATGCTTCTAAACTGGCTGAAGGATTGGATGGACCGTGGCTTGAGGGCTAACATCCAAGATAGGGCCTTGCCCGTGAAAGTTGCAGCCAGTGCTTTGCACATTACGGATTCGTCCAAGGAGAATAAAGACATCTGTCCCTCAAATCGTCCCATATGGCTCTTGGCATTTTTGGAGCCATCATAGGTGTCCATCTGGGGGGGCTTGCCCCTCTGTATAGGTGCCCGAGCGATCTTATCAGTGAAGGCATCCATGGTGCGGCCACACCTCTGGGCGGCCTTTTGGTGGGTCTCCCACATCTCGTTCATAAACTTGATAAATTATGGGCTCTGATTATCAACCTTTTGTTTCTTAGCCCGTGGAGTCACGGCCTTCTCCTTGGCCGGAGCCAAGGGCCTGGCTTTGGACTTCGCTCGTAGATTTGATTGGGCCTCTTCTCCAACCTCCTCGCTATCCTCTACATGCACCACACTGCGTCTGGCCGGCTGTCCGCGATCAAGGGTTGGTTCAACCCGGTTTGCCCCCTAGCTTGACTAGCAAGTGATTTAGGGGGAGCTCGTTGGGAGAACCTTTGTGACCCTTGGGGGAACTGGAGCCCTCCGTTGGCCTCTATTTCGAACATTTCCATTTGACCATCAGCGACGGCCATGGCCTCAGCGATCAGCTTGGATTTGGAGGCCAGAATCTCTTGCCTCCTCAGGATTTGCTCCGGGGAGAGTGGAGTGGTTAACGCGGTGTTTTTCATATTAGCTTGGGGAGTTTTGGGACTGTTGTCTAGGAGGGCTTGGGCTTTCTCCGCACGAATCTCGTCGGTTAGCTTGTGCATAGCCCTCTGACCAGGGGAGAGGCTCTGTTGTGGCTGAGAACGTGCCCCCATTCTGTTAAAAACGGAGGTTGTAGCCTTACCCTTATTGACATTGGAAGGCGAGGCCTGGTTATCCTCCTCTATGGTCAAATGACCAGCATTTTGCAAGGTTTTAGACATGCTCTTAAAAAGAAGAATATGACTGAAAAGAAGTGTCTTTTGACAGTCAGCTGTTTAGGACACAAAGTGTGCCTGAAAACAAAGATTTTTAAACGGGAAAACAAATGAAAGTCGTGTTTCCCGGCAATGGAACCACTGATGACGCCAAGCTTTTCAGGGTCAAGAGCGGTTCAAGGATATCTGGCTTGATATATTTGGTGGTTTATTGTACCTAGAACACAACACAAACAAGCACCGTTAAGGTCAAAGTTGGATGTTACTCCAACTCAGGTCCTCGGGTGTGAGAGTAAGAATACTGAGATATATAAGACGTTTGAATGTCTTGGAGTGTGTGTATGTGTTTAGGGTTTAGAGTAATATGGCTTACTCAATATACTTGGAACTTATCTTGCCCAAGGGGACAAAGGTCTTCTATTTATAGGCAATGGAGAGGTGCTTGTTGATGTAAGCAATGAGAACAGCCCTAGAGGGCACTTTGGTATTGACCTCCTACACGTGTCCGCAGCTAATTGGTCCTGTCAGGGAGGGAACATTGACTGTAAAGGGGACATGGCTGAAAGGGACATGAGCCGTGTATATGGCTTGGCGCATTAAATGAAATAGTAGGCGCCTGTCTGAGCCGCATTAAATGCGTGATGGGGGAGCCGGCAACTTGCATGTCAGAGCCAGTAAGCTAACTTGCTTAGTAAGGCTTGATATTAACCGGGAGGCAAATGAGACAACCGAGAGGCAGGTATGAGCCCGCGGTCAACATCTTGGGCGCGGTCAAATGTATTTGACGCGGGCACGGATGGAGCGGTCATACCTCTTGCGGGCACGGACCCAGTGGTCATAGATCGTGCGGGCACCCATATAGCGGTCAGGATCCCTCCGGTCTCTGAGAAGGATGATGCGGGGAGGAACGCGGTCTTGACCTCAAGGGCCTATTTGTCCGCGGTCTTCCCCCCAACGGTCTAGAAAATGCCACGTCACCGGTTCCTTAGATCAGACTGAGCGTGGGCCCGATCCAACAAGTACGGGCTCATCAATATTTATTATTTTGGAAATAAAGCAAGGTAGTCTGGTATGTTACAAAAAGAAAAATGCATTTTGATTAAAAAAAAATTTCTTTTAACAAGTCATTTTTTTAGTATAGGACGGAAGGAATATTTTTTTACGGGAATATTCTTCCTTCACTTCAAAAAATGCATTTTGATTAAAAAAAAGTTCTTTTAATAAGTCATTTTTAGTAATAATACTTTACTTAGTGATTGGACAGTATATAGACCGCCTTTTTTTGGGTTTTCAGCTTAGCTGGGCATTACTTTTTTTGCACTACATGTTTTTTTATATATATATATTTTTTTCTTTTTTTTTTTATATATTTTATTTTTTTCTTTCTTTTTTTTTTTTCTTTTTTTTATATTAGACATAATACATGCGGAGCTTATCACCGTTGACTGGGTGGACAAATGGATTGCAGTCCAGGTCCGTAAGCTTCATTGCTCCTCCCGATAGTATCTTCTGCACCACATACGGGCTGATCCAAACGGGTTCCCACTTTTCTAGGGGGTTGTCTCTGGTGGGGGGCTTCACTTTCAGCACTAGGTCACCCTTTTTGATGTCCCTGGCCTTGACCTTTTTGTCGAATGCCCTGGACATTCGCCTCTGGTAGGCTCGGGTGTGCTCCTTGGCTTTTAGCCTTCTTTCATCAAGCAGGGCCAATTCATCGTGCCGGCTGCGCAACCATTCTACTTCATTGACACTGTTTTCCAGGAGGACCCTTAGTGATGGGATTTCCAACTCCACTGGCAACACTGCTTCCATCCCGTAAGTTAGGGCAAAGGGAGTTTCTCCCGTGGCTGTTCTGACAGACGTTCTGTAGCCCCAGAGTGCCAGATGCAGCTTCTCGGGGCAATCACGACCACGGGTGGCCATTTTTCGGATAATCCGCTCGAGCGTCTTATTGGCGGCTTCTACGGCTCCATTGGTCTGAGGTCTGTACGGGGATGATTTGGCGAGTGATTCTGAATTCTGACAGCAATCTATCGCAGTCCCCTTCAAAGTGCGACCCGTTATCTGAAATGACCTCATTGGGCACCCCATATCTGCACATGATATTTTCTTTAACAAACTGGGCCACCTTCTTGGAAGTGAGGACCTTGTAGGACTTGGCCTCTACCCACTTTGTGAAGTAGTCAACTGCTAATAACATAAACTCATGCCCATTGCTTCCTGCCGGGGCTATCTTTCCTATCACGTCAATACCCCAAGTTGCAAACGGCCAAGGAATCGTCATGCAGTACAGGTATTGAGGCGGAAGATGATTGAGGTTGGCAAACCGCTGGCATTTGTCGCACTGTCGGACATGCTGGACACAGTCTGTTTCCTTGGAAATCCAGTAGTAGCCCATTCTGAGGATCACTTGCATCAATGCTCTGGCATTCATATGAGGACCGCAAGGACCATAGTGGACTTCGGTCATTAACTCTCTGGCCCTTTCTTGGGTGACACATAGGAGGAGTGGTCCCCGGTACCGTTTCTTGTACAGATCGCCCCCTAGGATGACATAGTGAGAGGTTAACCGTTTCAGGGCTTGCAAGCTCTTGGATTTGATGCCTTCCTTTGGTCTACCTTCTTCATCTCTGAGAGTTGATTCCCCATCCTTGAGGAACTGATAAATCTGACTGTACCAGGGTTCTTTGACATGCTCGAGTTCCAAGTCTATTTCACAACAGAAAGTCGGGGCTTCTCGTCTACCCACTCTGAATGGTTTTATTGCCTTTCCCTCGGGGATCTCTACCAATGAGGCTAGAGTGGCTAAGGCATTTGCGAATCTGTTCTTATCCCTTGGCAGGTAATGGAAAGTTACTTCTCTGAACTGTTCAGTCAACTCTTCCATGTAGGCATGATACCTCTGAAGGTTAGGATCCACAGTCTTCTACTTGTTGGAGACCTGGTTGATGATCAGGGCTGAGTCTCCATAGACCTCGAGCTCCTTGACATTCCTTTCTAAGGCAGCTTCTAAACCAGCAATGCAAGCTTCATACTCTGCGGCATTATTTGTGGCAGGGAAGTTCAACTTGATGGCTATCGGTGTGTGCTCATCTTTCGGATCTACCAGTAGCATTCCTACGCCATTTCCTCTTTTGTTAGCAGCTCCGTCAAAGAAAAGCTGCCATCGGTTCTCAGGCTCAACTACGAAGATCCCTTCATCTGGGAATTGGGGTTCAGGCCCGCGGTCCTCATTGCTAGGGAAGTTTGCCAGATGGTCTGACAGTGCTTGACCCTTGATTGCCTTTCTCGTCACATAGTTGATGTCATAATCAGCTAAGAAGAACGACCACTTTGCTAGACGCATCGAAAGGGAAGGCTTGTCGAAGATATACTTGATGGGGTCCATTTTCGAGACCAAGTTCACAGAGTGGGTCTGCATGTAATGCTTTTGCTTACCGACTACCCAGATCAGTCCTGCACAAGTCTTTTCGCACGCTGAGTAATTGAGCTTACTTCCTTGCAGCTTCCGGCTGACAAAGTAAATGGCATTTTCTACCCGAGAGTCCTTCTTTTCCTGAGCAAGCATAGCCCCAACTGCCGTATCAGTGACAGTGAGATAGAGCAGAAGAGGTTTCTGTCTATATGGAAGGCATAGTACCGGGGGATGTACTAGGTATGCCTTAATTTGGTCAAAGGCATCCTGGCATTCCTCAGTCCATTCTGTGTCTGCATTCTTCTTCATGAGCTTGAAGATGGGCTCGCACATAGTAGTCAGCTGGTTGACAAAACGGCTGATGTACTGTAATTTACCCATAAAGCTTTTGACCTCTGTTTGGGTTCGAGGCGACCTCATATCCATAATGGCCTTGATCTTTCGGGGATAGACTTCAATACCTTGTTCCGTGACCATATACCCAAGCACTTTTTCCCTTGTCACTCCAAAGGTGCATTTGGCAGGGTTCAGTCTCATGGAATGCTGTCTCAACCTCTCAAAGAACTTTCGCAGGTCGACAAAGAGCTGTCCATCCTCGCCATTGGAATGAATTATCATGTCATCGACATAGACCTCAATTTCCTTTTGGATCATGTCGTGAAAGAGTGCGGTCGCTGCCCTCTAATACGTAGCCCCAGCGTTCTTAAGCCCAAAAGGCATCACAGTATAGCAGTACGTTCCCCACGGTGTGGTGAAGGCTGTCTTTTCTTGGTCCTCCTCGGCCATCTTGATCTGGTTCTAGCCAGTAAAGCCATCAATGAAGGATTTGACTTCGTAGTTAGCAGTGGCGTCCACCAGAATGTCTATGTTTGGCAAGGGGTAGTCGTCTTTGGGGCTGGCCTTGTTCAGATCTCGGAAATCTACACAGGAGCGCACCTTCCCATTGGCCTTAGTCACAGTCACGATGTTGGATAACCATGTCGGATATTCGATGACCCTGATGAATCCTACCAGCAGTAGCTTCTCAATCTCTTCTTAGACCTGTAGAGACCATTCTGGCTTGATCTTTCTCAGTTTCTGCTTTACTGGCTTGGCATCTGGTGCTAGGGGGATTCTGTGCTCCACAATCAAACTATCTAGCCCCGGCATATCCTTATATGACCATGCAAACACATCCATGTATTCTCAGAGCAGATTGACTAGTCTGTCCCGTTCAACCTCCTGGAAGAAGTTCCCAATCTGTGTCTCTTTAGGTTCCTCGACAGTACCCAAGTTAACACTTGTCAAAACCTCCTCGGCAGCTTGGACCCGGTTTTCCTCTTTGTCTGTAACCTGCTTAAATATTTCTTTAATGTATTGTTCGTTTAGTGTGTTTGCATCTTGTTCAAATGATTCATTATTAACTGTTGTTAAGTTATTAGTTAATTTATCATTTGTTAAGTTGGCAATAAGGGGATACTCAGAAAGATCTATCATTTCATTCAAAGCGAAAGGAAAGATGACATTGGCTACATATTCATAATCTTCAGGCGTGAGGCCTTCAGATGACTCAGAGGACTGGAATTCAAAGACTCCTGACTCACATGACTCTTAACCCTAACGACTCTGGACCCTACACTACTTATTGACTCGAAGTGTTTGACATGGGTTGGACTGGGGTTTCACTCTTTACTGCTGTTGCCCTGGGGAGTAGCAGTCTTATCGGTGTTCCCACCCTGCTGTGCATCCTGCGAACCTTCACTGCCTTTGCTAACATCAATCCCATGGGGGATGTTAGGCTGATCTGGTGCAATCTCTTCTCCAAATCTGACCACATCCATTTGCACCTCTGGGGTAATGGGACCAGTTGCACTTTCGACATCCGAGAGACAGCTTTCTCCATCATCAAAATCTTCTGGCTCGTTCACTATTCTTTCCACATTCTTCCAAACAGGTGGTTGGGACTGATCTTCTTGAACAGTAAGAGCCATCACGAAAACATTATGTTCACCGTGGGTGATGAAGGGTTCCGGAGAGACTTCCATCATCATAGCTTGGCTTATTTCTGCCTCACAATCTTCGTAAGTGAGTCTTCCTTCTGTAATTTTGACTATGGACACTGGTTCGAGATCACAAAAGAGAGGTCTGGCCTTGACAACATTAACGAAGTTGGTTCCTATTATAGGTCCAAATTGCCCTTCCATGGCGGAGGCATCAATCAGATCTTTCCATTCTCCTTGCAATTCAGCATAAGGAACATTGAATTCCAGGATGTCTATGATCTTTGGATTCCCGAAACCAGTTGCATTTGTCTCTCCAAACTCAATCATATTGACTCGATTGTTGGCAGGAAGAGGATTCTTGACTACATTGGGACCCCGAGGTGGTTCAAGCTTGCCTTCTTCAATCAGGCGAGAGATCAGGAATTTTAGGTATGTACAATCATTGGTGTTATGCCCATGATATTTGTGAAAGCAGTAGTGCTTGGTTTCATCCATTCTAACACTAGGGTTCTTTGGTTTCCAGTTTTCTAAAGGTCTAATGAGTCCTTCGGCCACAAAACCATCGAATAATTTCTCTAGTGGCATTCCAAAATCTTCGGCAGTATAGAAACGAGGCCTTGGCTTCACAGCGGTTTGACCTGAACCTTGTCCAACTTTCTCATTCTGAATATAATTGACTGCGCCTACTGTTTCCTTTCCTTTTACAGTGACGGCTGTAGCATTTGAGACTGGTGCTTTATACCGGTAAGAGTTACCTGTTCCTGTGACCGGAGCCATGTTGAAGGCATTTTCAAACTTGGTGCCGGCATTTACCATCGCCCGAAGGTCAGGATAATAATAATTGCCAATCTGGACCCTTAACTGAGGTTTCAAGCAGGACTGGAAGATCTCCATCTGTTCCTCTTCATTCAACAGGTTCATTATTTCAATAAGTTTCCAATTCCACCTCTTGTAGAATTCGCCTACTGGTTCGTCTGGACGCTGCAGAGTGCCTTGTTGGTCATTGCTGCTGGTTTCCCAATTCAAGTTAGCCTTGTACTTTTCCATGAACGTTTCCTTGATCTGGTCCCATGTGGCTCGAGCCTCTGGCTTCACATGCAGGAACCACCTAAGAGTTGAACCCTTTAATGATAGTTGAAAGTGATCGGCCATTTGCTGATACGTATAATCCTTGGCCCTCATGGCAAGAAGGTAGCTTTCAATGTGAGTCCGGGGACAATCTGTGCCATTGAACTTTTCAATCTCAGGCATCCGAAATTTTGGAGGAAGAGGGACAATTTTACTGGGATCAGTGATCTGGTTTGCTGCTTTCTTGGTGCTCAGTTCCCCAAAATTATCTTGCATGGACTTAACTTGTTCCATCAACCAGGTCATGTTGGGGTCAGGCGACGGTTTTGGATTGTTCGATTCTGAAGCAGGCTTATCAGACTTGGGTGGCAGGATAGTGGGTGGCACATTGGTAGCTGGTACCATGGCTTGGGAATCTTTCGAAGGGAAGTAAGTGTAAACTTGACCTGGTCACGTGTTTCCGTGAGACTGGCCGGAGGCATAGGAATTAGGTTCATAGTTACCAGGGTAAGGAAAGGAATAAGGAACCTCGTGGGGTCTGTTGGCAAGGTTGGGGTGGAAGATCTTGTGGCGGGGCATAAGTTAAAGAGATCATTGGATTGATTACGAGGCACGGAGATTATGCGAGATGGCCCATGCGAGGAAGGGAGTGAATCCCGGGGATAATGCGCAGGCGAGTAAGCTGGGAGGGGCCGTGGCGTTTGCTCTCTGTTGGTAGGGAACAGTGGGTCTTATCTCGAGGAGACGAGGCGTTGGAACCACGATGGCTGGGATGTTGGAAAGGGCTGAAAAGGGGTAGTCCTTGGTAAGGGATCGTATGTGGATGGAGGAGGGCATTGGTTATAGGTTGGGGAGATGAGATTGCTTTTACGGAGTCTCATCTTCTACCATAACCAGAGAACCATTGGACTCAACCACTATCTGAACCCCATGTCGACGGAGTGCATCGATAAGCATGGCTTGCTACTCCTCATGGACCTTACGACTGTTTTCCAAGGCTAAGGCTAGCTCTTCTTCCCTAGCCATCGGGTTACCCAAACTTTGTTGTTTTTGTCAAATCCGCCATTCGACTCTACGGGTGATAAAGCGAGGATTACGGCGAGCTATCGAGAATTACGCGACCGACAAGCCGCTGGCCCGGTATTCTCACCCACTTCTTTCTCGCTGTGGGAAAGGGATAGGCAAGGTTTAGACTCTGGGGTAGGTGTTTAGGTTGAAGGCTCAAGCAATATGCAAATTAAGAATCTTTCAGTTTACTTAAAACGGTGTCTTTTATTAATTTCTATTTGGTTGGAAAAGGGGTTGCCCTTCTTTTTCGCAACTACTCTAGATCCTGGATCAGTGGGTTCCGTCACTACGTCTATAAGCCCCTCGTATTCCACCTGTATTTCGACCTCCCAGGGTGGACAGCCCCGGGCGAGGGTCCTATAGTGCACGCGAATCCCACCGACCGAGAGAGAAGAACGCTCCTAATGGGTCTAGCGGGTCATAGGAACTTTTAACGCACGAGCGATGCGGATTATAGTCAAGGCAATGCCGGGAAAGTCTCGTCTTTCAGCCTTAACGGAATTTCAACAGAGTTTCGCTTGCGCGATTGATGTTTTTGACTTTTTGGCGTTGTCCAAGAAGATAATAGGCATGGGTCGGGCGATAAAAGCCGAATGACACAGTGTCACATTGAACTTTGTTGCATACGTCGTGCGAGTCAAAGTCAAAGTCAATGTCGGGTCAAGATCTTGCCAATTTTTCCTTGTCGGAATTTCGGCAGAGCTCCGCTTGCGCGAAAGATATTTTTGATTTTTGGCACGGACTCGGGCTTGACTCTTATGTATCCCGTGCGGGTCAAAGTCAAAGTCAATGCCAGAGTCAAGATTCTGCCAATTTTCATTGGCGGAATTTCGGCAGAGTTTCGCTTGCGCGAAGGATCCTGACTCTCGACATGGGCTAAGGTTTGACCTTTACGTATCCCGTGCGGGTCAAAGTCAAAGTCAATGTCGGGGTCAAGATTATGCCAATTTTCCTTGGCGGAATTTCGACAGAGCTCTGCTTGCGCGGAAGATCTCGACTCTAAACATGGGCTAAGGTTTAACATTTACGGGGGTATGCAACTAGGCTATATGACACGGTCTAGACCAAAAACCAATAAAAAAAGTCACGGTTTTAAAATGTGTGACACAAACTGTGCATTGGTCGACATTGGCTGCCATGGGGAGTTTGGGATGATTCCGTGCACGCCCGGGAGCATCGTAAGGCTGTCCGTGACTGCGACTGAACAACCATCCCGGGTTAAAAGGACGTGCGTACAAAGTGTACAGGATATATAAGGTGCGCATAGTGTGCGACCTCCTAAAAATGTTCCTTTTTGAGTTAAAACATAAATTTTCAGAAATGTGTTTTAAAATGAATGATTTTCGGGACGGGGGAAATGCAACAATTAAGCACATAAATTTTCTGGAGCCCGGTCAGTCTTGGAACTGAATAGCTCCAAGCTGCCTAAGCTGCCAGATTAACCTCAGATTTTGTCCTGGCAAAATTGCCAATGAAGCCGCCCGGCTAGGATCCAAGGAGCATTAAGCCGTACGGCTGCATCAATCAATTTTCCAGGTTCCATTTTCTTCCATTTGCAGGTTGTTTCCCCGAACACTTTGGCACCTTTTCAACTCCAGAAAGCTTCCTGTTCAGTATTCAGAATGTGCACAATCCCAAAAACCAACAATGCATGCAATGCAAGGAAAAGAAGGAAAGCATGAGAATCGGATCCGCGGCGGAAGGCTAACCCACTCAAAAAGCTCTTTTTTTTTCGAAAGGATACCGGTACGTGGCATTGTTAGACCATATTTTATCCCAGACTCGTGTTAGGAGGCGATAACGGGAAGTTTAATGGTTTCCACCTATATACCAAGTATCATTTTTTTTAATTAAAAATGAAAGCTTTTTTTTTGTTAGTCCCCAGCGGAGTCGTCAAACTGTGAATGTGGTGCCCAAGATCGCGGCGTATTTTTTGTGTTTTGAACCGCTTTCTCGTGTAAGGGGTCACCGCCTCACATCGGTTTGAAGACATCCGGTTTAAATTGAGAAACGGAGTCGCTACGCCATTTTGATTTCCTCAAAACTTTGAAAAAAAGGATTAGGGTCCGGAGGTTAAGTTACCCTTTGGGAAGAACGGATCGACGTTCACCCAAGGAGCCTTGCCGAAGCAAGTCTTCCAAGATCGGACTTTCATGCTTGCCTTTGTGCTTTCGTGTGTGGGATGTGTTTTGATAAAAAAGGGGGGAAATGTGCCAAGTGGTCTTTCGGACGTATAAACCATGAGTTGGTTATCGCTCGGGATTCCTTGGATTTTGATATGTTATGGACTTTGAGGCCGTGCTCATCTTGGACTTACGACCATCATTATGAGACCTTGGGTCGCATGTGATCGGTATAGGGACACCTCTTTTATAGTCCAAGAATCAGACTCTTTAGAAAGGAAGGGCATTTGCCCATCAATCCTACATCTTGAGACCATTTGAGCTTGATAGGGACATTTGTGCTCATCTCAAGTGATGATCGGAGATATAGGGGCTCAAGTTCATCCTTTTCTAAAGGGATTTCCGACTATGGCATCTTTATGTGGAGGAAATGATGTAAAGATAGGACCTTTACACCATTACACCCCAAGAGATGCTTCAAGTACCAAAGGGACAAAGGGGTATAAAGATTGGATCTTTATACTCATCCTATGCCTTTTTGTGCCTTAAGAAGGTCACTAGGAAATCTTTGGAGAGTGATCCAACCATGAGGAACATGGGGAATGCATTTTAAAGTAAAGATGACATTTTTATGCTAACATATGTAATGAACATTATGCAAGCTAGGACTAGAAATGTAAAGGGAGGACCTTTATGGCTTTCCTATGTCCTTTAAGAACCATTTAGGTGGAAAATCCTTGGAAGCAAGGTCTATGGGGTGGGAAATGACATAATGATCATAAAGATGACATTTTTAATATAAAGATGACATTTTTATATGAAAAAGATGCTATTTTCACATCATCATGTGAGAGATCCATCCTAGAATAAGCCATTTATGGTCTTATTGTTCATCCTTGGGATGGATCCTCCATGAATCCTTTGTGATAAGGGAATGGGGGTATTATGATCTACATGGATAAAGACTTGATTTTTATAGCAATAAATCAAATATCAAGCAAGTAGATAGCAATATAAATAGCAAGGAGCAATATAACAAGTATGACAAGTATATTTTAAAGAAAAGAGGAGGAGAGGTTACCAATGGTGGTGTTCCTCTATCTCCCTTGAAGGTTTCCTAAGAAAGGAGAAACTTTGGAAGGGTTTTGGAGAGGAGGGAGGTGATTTTGGGAGGTTTTTGTTCTCTGGAAATTCGTGGCTGTATTTTGGCAGAGTAACAGTGCCAAAAATTGTATATCAAAATGGGTAGAGGAGGCCTCTATTTATAGCCAGTTTTGTGCTTCCTAATGAAGCCGTGCGGCTGTAACCCTTGGCTAATGAAGCCGTGCGGCCTTATCCATTAGTGACTCAGCTAGAGCCGTCAATACGGGAATACGGGATGGGACGGGATGAAATTATGTTGTCCCACGACGGGAGCGGGACGAAACGGGACGGGACAAAACGGGACGGGACTAAAATACTCCGTCCCATCCCGTCCCATTTGCGGGACGCGGGATCCCGCGGGACCCATGCGGGACCCGTTGACTAGGAGGGATAAGCGTTGACTACTGACTAGTCGAGTATTTAATGTTTCAGTCAAAAGCAAAATGAAAATCTGCCAAAGCCCCAGTATATATACTAAAGCAAATATTTGGGGAGTGCCACATTGTTTGTGCAACCACAGTACTGAATGGATCAAAGATAGAATAACAGAAACTAAAACAAGTCAGTCCAAATAGTTTATTGGCAAGAAACTTTTAGAATATTTATCCTAAGCTTATCTCAAGATTATTATTTTCCCACTTTCAAGGATGAAAGCACACACAATTGTTATGCTGTGAACAAAACTCACCTCTTCCAAAGAAGCATTACCAGCTCTCTCACCAATGCCATTGATTGTTACTTCAACTTGTCATGTTGGACTTTATGTCAGCAATCAGTTGCCCAAATTCGTTAGGCATAGTATAGCCGACAGTATCAGGGATGTTAAGAGTTGTTGCTCCAGCTTTAATGACTTCCTCTAGAATCTGATATAGAAATTCCCTTTCAGATCTGGTCCAAACAAAAAACAAAAGAGATGTTATGTTTGCATGAAGCAGATATAAGAGTTTGGTGAGAACAAAAATTACACACTAATAGAGTAGACAACAAAAGAGTAGCATTAGAGCTGCATCTTGAGTTGCAACCGGAGTCTTTTAATGGTCAATTGATGCTTTAAGCAAGAAGTTTATAGCACCAGAAGATTAAAATGACAAACAAGTGCACACCCATTGGAGTTCTACCCTAAGTTTCAGGCTTAAATCTTTTCAAATTTGACAACATACGTATTGAACAACAAAGAGTTTATCAAATATACAAAGAAAAAAGTAAAGAATAATTACATAGGGTATTTAAGAGGGGTCATTGTTCTTGTACGACCAGTCTGATTCAAGATTTACAGGAAAATCAAAATCAATTTCTTGTACAGAGGATACTCATTTTATCCCGAAACTTTCTGAACATGGCTCAAATAACTCCATAAAAAAGTCACCTTTTCCAAACTCAAACAGACAAAGTGCTTGTTTAGTATCCAAGAGTTGGGATTCTGATGTTGCCAGGAACTTCCTCAACAGCAACCTCACCGTTGTAGTCTATCCTTGATATCTTCGGCTCCTTCTTCTCCGACTGATCTGCACACCACAAACGTTAACTAAGCCGGGGGCGGCTCCGGCGTAAGCCCCTCCGGCGTGAGGATAAGTGTTTGCTTGGAAGGAAGGTCAACAGTATTGAAGGTGATGGTGTGTGTATTAATGGACATACCTTGAAATGAAGCTTTCCCCTCTTATTTATACTCCTCATCCTCGTGCCATGCATGTGACCTCCTCACATTTCATGCCTCCTGCCACGTGTCAACATATCATTGGTCCTTTATAAAGTAAACCCTTAACACGTGATCATCAATCCCAATGCATAACCGTCTAATGGGTCCCACTTGGTAGATATTTATATGCCGCTTCTAGTGAATATCAACTGGAATCTCTCTCTCACCGGATAAGGTCGCTAACTATTATGTCTCGCCTCGCCATCATGTCTCGCGTTTAATCTTTATCACCGGCTTTCCTCATAATATGTCACCATTTATTATCTTGATTTCCCCCTTTCCTAAGGATATTAGCGGGATATTTCCTATCTCGCCTCCCTATGATCTTCTTTGGGTCGCCTGTATTCTTATCTCCTTCTTGGGTCATTCCTCACTTTTGGGCCCACTGGTTACTCTCTCGCTAATGGACTTGGGTCAGGCCCAATTGTTATTACTGGACAGCATCAGAAGCCCCTAAGTTTATGGCGAGATTCATTTATGGTCTCGCCAAAAACTTTATATCTACCGCCTCCTTATTCCGCGACACATAAATCCTTCTTCAAAAGCTACCATTGCAAATCCCTCTCCATACACGTGTCCCTTAAGATGTAAACGAGCCGTCATTTGGGAATCGTGCCAAAATTGTGAGGGAAAATTCGAAAGTTTCTTTTTCCAAATGTCACATCAATCATTTCCTCAAAACCCTCTCTCTTATAAATACCCAAATCACCGCCCTCATTCCTTTTTCTTACCTTCTTCAACCTTGCTCAAGCATTCTTAAACTCCGGCGAACCTAAGCTTCCTTCCGACTGTTCTCCTTCATCTTTCACCGTTCAACCACTGATTTCTTGCCCAAACTTGTTTCTTGGCCTCTATTCCTTTCACATTTACCTATTTTAGAAGTGATTTGGTGCATTATCCCTTAATCTTCAAGATTCGACCATTTTCTCCGGCGTCTGTTCATCTTTCCCGGTGACGCTTCATCTTTTCCGACCAAGATTACATTTTTGATCAGGTAATTTTTCCAAAAACCCTTCGCATTCTTTAACCTTCACATTTTGATTTTTCCCCTTTTACCCATCTGTTTGAATTTTGCATTGCCTTTTATTCCCTAAAAATAATTTTCCCCACGTTGCCCCTCATGGCGAGATACAAGAACTGTGCCAAGGTAGTTAGATATGGTCATTTGTCGGGTTTCGGGCGACTTTTATAGACGTTCTGCGAACTACTTGGGCGAGATTGCCCAAGGTGACATAGTTAGGTTTTTAGTTGAACCGCTTTGGGTGGATCCTTCAGCGATTGACTCCCTTGAATTCCAAGGCCATTTTTTTCCTTCCTCTATCAGCCCCTATGTCGCCCATTTTTCCTTCTAGCAATCAATTGGTTCGATTTATCAAAGATAAATATAATCCCCCTTTAAGCGACTCATCTGAATCCCGTTTGCATCGCTGATCCTTTTTCCAAACGTAGAACACATTATAAATCAATCCTTTCTTCTTCTTCTTCCAGTGAATTCTGCGACATGGCTGGTCAAGCAACTTCTTCTCCCGCAGCGGCTTCCAACAATCCTCCTCCCACCGGGGTTCAAAATCTCGCTTTGCAAGAAGTGTAAGTACCCAAATCTGGCTCATGCCTTCCGGTTAATTTTCCCGACAATTCCGGTAATTTTTCTGGTAATTCCCCGGATTTTCCTAAAGTTCCGGAACAATTCCGGAACTGTTCCAAACCTTTTAAGGGCTGAAGGAAATGCTTGGTGATTAAGAAACACGTTTTTCTTAATCCCAAAACCCTTCTAGAAAATTGCCGCCACCTTGCATGTTTCTAGAAAAATCAGATTTGGCTACTTATGTCGTGCGACATAACCGGCGGGAAGAGTTCTAGAAGGCTGCCACCTTGCATGTTTCTAGAAGAATCCAGGAAGTGGCTACTTATGTCGTGCGACATAACCGGCCAGGGAAAAGTTCTAGAACCATGCCACCTTGCATGTTTCCGGAAGGAATACGATCATGGCTTGTTATGTCGTGCGACATAACAAGCCCATGCGGGCGACCTATAAATAGAGGCCTTCACCTCTCATTTTAACACACCTCTTCCACCCCTCGGTCCCCTCTATAGGAATACGCTCCAGAAGCCTCCTCTCTCCTCACATACCCCCAAATCACCTCAATCCTCCCAAATCCATCCCACACACACTTCCCACACACACACTTCCCACATATCAAGAAATCAAGGAGTTCCCGAGGATCCAAGGTGCGAACTCGGTCTCAGGAGGAGGACGCTAGAAAGGTTCCTATATCTAACTTGATATAGGAGTTGTGGATCTTCAAGGGTAACGAGTTTCTACCCCTTTTCCACTCTCTATTTTCCTTTGAATATAAAATCTATGTGTTACATGCATTGATAATATAGTATTCGATTAAAGTTGCATGCTTTAGCTTCATATTACCCGAGATCCACATTTTATTTCATTACATTTCATATAAAATCTTCGTTTTGACTTGGTTTTTGCATGAACACTCAAGATGAGTGTGGATCCCTCATATCCACACCCTCTTGAAGTGTTCATTATTGTTAAACATGCTCCACTGAGATTTGTTTGTGAAGTAACTTGACCATTTTGGTGCCTTGTTACCTCTGCAAATCTCGGTTGTAAAGCCTCTGCAAAATGGCTAGTTATGTCACGCGACATGGCGGCCTATGTCACGCGACATAAGTAGCCGGTTGCGAAGCTTCACGGTTTCAAGTACATGTCGATGTTAAACCCCTTTAAGCTATAACTTGATGTCTATCTGCAATTTAGATAGTATCTATGTACATACTATGTCATCTTTTCATTAAAATATCATTCTCATACATAAAGGTGCATCCTTTACACCTAAATCCCATTTTTCATGCATTAAAATCATTCCTTTTCCATTTTAAATCCCTTTTCACATTAAAGATGCACTCTTTGCACAAAGATCATTTCTTTACATAAAAAACATCCATTTGCAATCAAATGCATCATTTTCAAACCAAAATGCCATCTTTTTGCTAAAATATCATTTTTACATGCATTTCCCCTTTTCCCCAACCTTGGAATGGACCGGTGTAAAAGTTCTCATCTTTACATCGTTCCTTCCATTAAGGTTCATGATTTCTTTAGGAAAAGGATAACCTTGAACCCTATATCTCCGATTATCGCTTAAGAATGAGTATGAAGCCTCTATACGAGCTCGGCTAGTCTTAAAGCGTAGGATTGATGGGCTAAGGACATTCCTTCCTAAGGAACCTCATCTTTGACCCAAAGAGAGTCATTCTCTCGATCACGCAAGTCCCGAGGGTCCCGAGGTTTAAAATGCGATGATCATAAGTCATAAGATGAGGACGGGATCATAATCCCAAATACATAAATTCCAAGGAATCGGCGACAACCAACAAATGGTTTGTACGTCAGGAAGACAACTTGGGACATTCCCCACTTATTTTCAAACACATGCACACAAAGAAAGCACGCAAGCAAACACGATTAATGAAATCTAGGGAGACTTGCTCCGGCAAGGCACTTTGGGTGAACGCATGCGTTCTTCCCGAGGGTAACTTAACCTCAGAACCCATAAAACCTTTTTTCAAAGTTTTGAGGTAATCAAAATGGCGTGGCGACTCCGTTTTCAAATAACTCGGATGTCTTCAAACTCGCGTGAATTCCAATAAACAAAAATTTTGGGCACACATTCACGGTTTGGCGACTCCGGGATCATCCCAAAGGAGAAAAGCTTTATTTTCAAAACAAAAGTCGATACTTGGTATATAGGTGGACCCCACTTACCCTTCTGTATCGCTCCCTAACCGGGGCTTGGGATAACAAGGTGGTTTAACAATCCCACGTACCGGTATCCCTTTTTGAAAAAAAAATTTTGAAAAAAAAAAAAAAAAAATACAAAAAGCTTTTCCCTTTGAGCGGGTTAGACTCCCATCGCCGATTTCATTAATCGTGCTTGCTTTCTTTTACCATGCATTGCATCATTTGCATCTTGGAATCTGTGCATACTTTGAAACGGGAAACAACCCGAAAAATAGCAAAAGGAGTGGAACTGGAAAATTGATCCATGCGGTCGTACGGCTAATCCTCATAGGATTCGACCATACGACCTCGGTGGCAATTCCACCGGGGAAAAATCATGGTTAATGCGCGAGTCCTAGCGGCTTGGGGCTACTCGGCTCCATGTGGCCAGGCTCCCGGAAAAAATTTACGTGCTTATGTGTTGCATTTTTCCCCCGTCCCGAAAATCATTCCTTTAAAACACATTTATGAAAATCTCTGTTTTAACTCAAAAAGGAACATTTTTAGGAGACCGCACACTACGCGCACTTTGATATATCTGTACACTTTTGCACGCACGTCCTTCAAACCCGAGGGTGGTTCAGTGCGATCACGGACGGCCTTACGATGCTCCGGGCGCGCACGGAATCATTCCAACCTCCCCATGGCAGCCAGTGTCGACCAATGCACAGTCCGTGTCACACGTTTCAAAAAACCGTGACTTTTGGTTGGTTTTTGGTCTAGTCCGTGTCATATAGCCCAGTTGCATACCCTCGTAAAGGTCAAGCCTTAGCTCATAACGGAAGCCAAGATTTTCGCTCAAGCGAAATTCTGCCGAAATTCCGACAAGGAAAAATCGGTGGGATCTTGACTCCGACATTGACTATTGACCTTGACCCGCACGGAATGCGTAAGAGTCGAGACCAAGTCTTTGCCAAAAAAAAATCAAAAGATCTTTCGCTCAAGCGAAGCTCTGCCAAAATTCCGACAAGGAAAAATTGGCAAGATCTTGACCGGCATTGACTTCGATTCTGACTCACGCACTGCGTATGCAACGAAGTTCAATGTGACCTTTGTGTCATCCGGCTTTTGCCGCCCGACCCATGCCTATTATATTCTCGGACATTACCGAAAGTCAAAAAACGTCATTCGCTCAAGCGAAACTCTGTCAAAGATCCGTCAAGGCAGAGAGACGAGACTTTCCCGGTATTGCCTTGACTATAATCCGCATCGCTCGTGCGTTGAAAGGTCCTATGACCCGCTAGACCCGATAGGAGCGTTCTTTACTCTCGGTCGGTGGGATCCGCGTGCCCTATAGGACCCTCGCCCGGGGCTGTCCACCCTGGGAGGTCGAAATACAGGTGGAATACGAGGGGCTTATAGACGTAGTGACGGAACCCGGCGATCCGGGATCTAGAGTAGTTGCGAAAAAAGAAGGGCAAACCCCCCCTTTTCCAACCAAATAGAAATAAATAAAAGACAGTGTTTTAAAGTAAACTTGAACAATTAGTGTAATCATAATTGCATTTTCCTATCTCTGATATCCCTAATCGGGACCTCCTCGGTCCGATTTCCGATTTTCTATTCAGACCTTTCGCGGTCAAATCCCTAATCGAGACCTCCTCGGTCCGATTTCCGATTTTCTATCTCGACCTTTCGCGGTCAAATCCCTAATCGAGATCTTTTCGGTCCGATCTCCGTTTTCCTCATCCCGACCTTTCATGGTCAAATTCCTAATCGAGATCTTTTCGGTCCGATTTTGATTTTCTTATCCCGACCTTTCATGGTCAATCTCTAATCGAGACCTCCTCGGTCCAATTTTCGATTTCCCATCTCGACCTTTCATGGTCAAATCCTTAATCGTGACCCCCTTCGGTCCGATCTCTACTTCCAATCTTGACCTTTCAAGGTCTCATCTTTTCCGATCAATTAGGATTAGGAGAAAATGCGTTTCGAGCAAAAGTTAAAGCGATAAGGGCATGTTACTTGAGCCTTCGGTCTAAACACTTACCTTCGAGTCTAAACCTTACCTATCCTTCGAGTCTAAACCTTACCTATCCCAGAGTCTAAACCTTGCCTATCCCTTTCCCTTGTGAAAAAGAAGTGAGCGAAATCTTGGGTCGGCGGCTTTTCGGTTCGGACAGGTTCATCGGCTCGAGAGAGTCGGAATGGCGAGATTTGACGAGAAAACGGTGAGGGTATGGGAAATCGAGATGATTAGGAAGGAAGAGTTAGTCCTGGCTTTGGAAAATGCCCGGAAGGTTCATGAAGAGCAGTTTGTCATTGCTTATCGGTGCTCTTCGCCGCAATGGAATCCAAGTAACAATTGAGTCAACGGTTCTACGGTAGTGGTCGAAGATGAGACTCCGAAGTAGCCATCTCGGTTCCCCGGCCTATAACCAATACCTTCCTCCATCCACATATGATCCCTTGCCAAGGACCACTTCTCCTCGGTCCTTTCCAACATCCCGGCTCATCGGGGCCCCATTGCCCTCGGCTTCCTCGAACGGATTGGATTTCACCCCACTTATCCCTCGGTCTCGGCCAATACACCGCGGTTTATGCTCCAACCTCACATAATCAGTTTGAGATATGTGGCTATGTTAAAGCCCCTATACCCGCTTTGAATGTGATCATGAGTTACCAAAGGATGAACCGAGTTTTATTTGTTACCTACGGACTTAATGAATTCAGCCGTCGGTTCGCTACTACAAGTCCTGTTGCCGGTTCCGATAGCCCAAGAGTCCCCGTTGACCCCTATGTGGCAATATTGATGGAGCAAGTGAAACGAGATGCAAGAGAAGCTTGACCTCATGATGAGTATCAATACTCCCTTGACCCAAGATGTCGAACCGAGGCCAGGAAATGACTCCACGAGCATAACCCAATACCAAGCGACAAGTATACGGCTCGGCACCGGTACCTCACAAAGGAAAGAATGTCATGACTTCCTTCGGCCAAATCCAGCAGTGGAACCAATTGGACAATGGGAATGCGAAGTCTTGAGAATAACAAGGTCCCAGAAAACCTCGCTCCTTTCACTTTAACAATACGAGAGATGCCTTTAAGCAAGATTACGGAAGAGCTAGTGAAAGAAAAAGCTGATAAAGCCCTTTGGAGGTGGAAGCCCGGGAACCCCGGTATCGGAATGGACGAGACCAAACAACGTCGCTTCCATCAATACCATGGGCCACGACAACGACAATTGCACCGCTTTGAGGCATGAGATCCAAAAGTTGATAGAAGATGGGAAGCTTGAGAACCTCCATGGGCCAAAGACGAAAGTTATGACAAGAGGTCAATTCAAGAAGTGCAAGGTCGAAACGTCGGCTGATGATTTTGGGATGCCCATGAGCAAAGTTTTCAACGATTTGGTGAAACGAAGCCTTCTCGCACCTCTCGAGAATCATAAGCCAAGAAACCCAAGTAGAGTTGACGGGGCCAAGTTACGTGAGTACCACAAGCATTATGGTCATGTGACAGACAAGTGTGTGGAAATTTGAAGAAAGAAATTCGGTGGGCGATCTACGAAGGAAAGCTCAAGCTCCTGGCGGTCCAACCGTGAAGAGTAGCTAGACTAGGGTTTACCTATCCTTAAAAAAAAAAAAAAAAAAAAAAAAAGGAAGAAAAAGAAAAATAGTCTCACGGGCAACCTTCGTAGGTCCTAGGATTTTTTCCTTTCAATTAAGTCCTCTACGGACATTGTATTGAATCTTCAATATTCTATAAAAGAGTCTTCTGCTTTTCTTGCTAGACTTAAGACATTATTTGCACACCTACATTACATTTAATGAAATGGTTTTATTTTATATGATCACTTGCATTGCTCAACGAACAATCTCTCGAAATAATTAACGTTCGGATTAATCGGTGTGAGAAAGTCAACTAATGCCATCAAGCCGTACACTTTCCTTACCCCACAAAAGGCCTTCATCAAAGCCATACACTTTCCCAAACCATGTCCACCTTCATCTTGACCAAGTCAACGACGGCGACAACATCAAGGAACGACAAAAAAGGCCACTCAGCTTCAAAAGATTGACCCGTGTCGACAACAACCTAGGGGCTTGGCTTAGACTTCAAGGGTATCAAGAATGTTCAAGCGAGGGCTCGCCTTGGTCCTCGGGTGCTCTAGAAAATAAAATAAAAAAAAGAAGAGAAAAAGAAAAAAATGTGTGTAGTGCAAAAAGAGTAATACCCGGCTAGTGAAAATCCCAAAAAGGGCGGTCTAGGCAAAAAACGAGGGTTGCACATAAAAAAAAAAAAAAAGAAAAATCTTAGTGCAAAAAGAGTAATGCCCGGCTAGTGAAAATCCCAAAAAAGGGCGGTCTAGGCAAAAAACGGGGTTGCACATAAAAATAAAAGAAAAAGAAAATGAGGCCAAGGACCCGGCAGCCCAATCAAAAGCTTGACGGACGAGGCAAAATCAAAGCTCAAAGAATGAAAGTTGTCGATAACAATGGGGCGGTCGAAGCAAAGCGAAGCATTTCATGAGCCTTTAGGCATATGCAAGTCCTTTCTCCCCCAATGAAAGACGAGAATCGAAAGCAATTGAAGCGGCCGTCCAAGAATGACTTGGTCAAGGAATCATCCGAGGCCCATGCCTCATCATCCGATCTTCTCATCCTAGCCTTTTCACTAAAGGAACCACAAATCCCATTTCCCAAAACAGTCAGGCCAAGGCCGAACTACGGCGACACAGGCTCCTCACAATGAGGGAACGTAGGCAACCGGCAATGGTCCGGTCATAAGCATATCAAATTACCGAAAACCTGGTCTCATCAAATGACCTCTCCCATGGACACGGTCAAATCCCGAGAAAACCCGGTCTCATCAATGACCTCCTTATACACAAACCTTTCTTTCACACCGGCCAACCTTGATCCGCGACATTGGTTGACTTTCTCCTCATGATTAATAAGAATGTTTGTTCATATCGAGATTAGTGGTTGAATAACCGAACATTAATAAAGGGTTTTAAGCAATCTTGTGATCATTGTAAATAAAACAAGTTTTCGAGATGTCTTGACAAGTCTTCCTTTTCTACATCTTAGGAAAGATAGCGCTAAACAACGATTTTACGTCGGCGGGGGCTTCCATACACTTTTACCAACCTTTCTACGCTTATACTCTCTCAAAGAGTCAAACCCAAAGCGAGTTTTGTGCCTACATCGAATAAGGCCATCGAAATAACACAAAAATCGGGATCTATTCCCACCTTTCGAAAAAATATGCCCCTGCATGTATATATCTTCCTAAAAGTTCTTCTCTTCGTCCACGTCTTCTTAAGGTTGGTGAGTGACTAAAAAAAAAGAAAATAAAAAAAAGGGAAGGAAAAGGATAGGTTTTCCCTCTTACGCTACAATTCGCATTAGGGCTGCCTCGAAAAACTCTGTCAAAAGCATTCCTTTAAGCTTGGGGCTTCTTTAGCCATTTTCGGGGTTCGCATCGGGTTCTTCGCTAGGTCCCTAGATGGATTCGGTCTTGGTCGAGATCAATTTCGAGAATCACGTTCGCAATACCAATCGAGATTGGGATTTTTATTAGGTCACGAGGCGGGGCTTCGCCAAGTCACTTCGCTTGCTCGGCTCATTCAACCAAGGTTTTGCCAATGAAAGAATTTTCCTTACTTCAACAAGATATGGGGCTTTTGCGAGAGTATTTCCTTAGGCCAGGGGCTTCGATAAGTTGCATCCATCCCTAGAAGAAAGGATTGGTCACTTCGACATCTGTTAGCATCAACTTCAAATGCTAGAGTGTGAGAAAAGAATAGTCACGAGACCCGAGGTTCAAACCAGTCTCGGCTCGAGGGAATTCTCGTCCACGTTGACAACGGCAGTTCGGTCCACCCAAGGGATCTGACCCCACTGTTTGAAACCCGTCTCAAACAATTCCCAAATACATTCCATATGTACATCCAGGACCAGTCCCTACCATGTTTCCAAGAGAAAAATCATCCCTAGGCTCAAGTAACGTGCCAATTGCTAATGATAACATTTTCTCCCAAAAGCGCCTCAGTTACTTCGAGATAACTCTAGGCGACGGTTTCCTAATTGTCAAAACGTCGAAAATCCTAGACATCATTCCTAATTGTCTAGGTAAAGTTTGAACTACGATCAAGGCTTGATTCCTCAGGGATACGTAGGTAGCCTTTCATAAAGGTTCGGCCATCGACCACATTGGTCACCTTTTCCACTTCTCCATTCTCGAGGGTGCGTAAGCTTTTCATAAAAGTCAATTTTGTGACCATATGGGCCACCTCTTTTGATTTGGAACATTCTGTGAAGGATTGGTTGCTTGACCTCCTAGGTCACCCCATTTCCATCCTTAAGGGACCAATATCTCTTTGCCATTGTCCTAAGGAGACCGGGTTTGTGACCTATTTGGTCACCCAATTCCAACTTTGTGTCGGCAATTCCGATCCAAGGCCAAAAGGTAAGAGAAGTGCGGTCTTGGCTACTTATGTCACGCGACAAAGCGGCCGATTGGCTACTTATGTCGTGCGACATAACTAAGCCACATCAGACATCGAGACATCAGCAACTTCTGCTTTCCCAGGGCACTCCCAGACTTGTCAATAGCTGCAAATACCATCCATTCACTTCTCGGATGCATAGGGGAGGGTTCATTTACCCGTATACACTCATTGCATTCATTTACAAGCTAAAAATTCATCCAAGTCATCCATTCAAACCATTTGTACATACAAAGTAGATCAAGTCCAAAAGTTGTGCATAAAAAAATAATAACATGTGTTTTCCCCAAAGGGGTACAATAGCCAAAAGGTCATAAATGTCTAAGGGGAAAGGGGCTACTCTGAGATCCTCTCCATCACCCTCTTCATCACCCTCCTCATCTCCATCCTCGTCGTCATCCTCGGCCTCCTGCGGCTCATCGTCGGGATCGTCAGAAGGTGCCTCGTAGGCTATGGTCTCCGTGCGGTAATAGTCGTCGAGCTCGGTGATAACAGTAGAGTCAAGCTCATAGTCCGTGGCCGTCTCAGCTCCGTCCTCATCCTCATCCTCATCCTCATCCTCATCATCATCATCAATCTCAATGGAGTGCGTAAAGAGGCACATTTGCGATCTTTGTCAGGCGTCGGTCCTCTAGTGCTCCCGGGGTGCCCACGTCATCGGAGCGGCTCTTCTTCCTTCTCGGTTGGCCGAGGTGGAGAGATATCAATCGAACCCTGTGGCCAGGCAGCGATTCTTCCGAGAAACTCATGCCTTTACGGAGCTTGCCAATCATGCCCGCGGCGCCGGTATATGCCACTGGTCAAGTGCTGTAAGCTTTGGTGACACATTACAAGCATGACATAATAAGTGTCGAGAATGCGGTTCTTGATAACAAAAAAGAGATGCAAGCAATCCAAAGAGGCGTAAGGAGCAATGCTTACGGATCTAGAACCTCGCGGGAGCACGGATGAGGATGAGTGCAGGACATATCAATGTGAGCTCGCCTCATGCGACCGCCACCACGATAATCAATGAAAGTCGGGGGCAAAGGAGGTCTAGCAACATAGCCGGTCGAAGGCCCCACGCTATGAGCGCCATAACCAACCACAGTGCAGTGGAGGCGAAGATGCGTGGCCACGTACATAGTATAGTCCCCCTTCGTGTGTAAAGATGTGCCGCCATGCCTACGATCAAAGCATCTACATTCTCCAAGCGGCGAGGCAACCACATCCTAGGCGGAGGATCATCGGGGATCCGAGCGTGCCTATTCGGCCCATCTTTGTCTATACACCCTCTCTCCTAGATACAAGGCGTCTCGGACAAGCCCGCATTAGCTTGCGACACTCGTGAAGTGCGCGGCGTGATCTAAATCAAAGCGCCATAACGACCGGTCCGGGGGAACAAGCTCATCCTCTGTGGAACCCCTCTCGGGCATGTCAACGTATCATGATAAGAAGCGGTAATCCTGCACCTCGAGCCCTCCGGCGTCACGAGTGCATTTCTGGCATCCTTCGTCCACCGACGAAGAGCGGGGAAAAAGTGGTGGCGAGGAAACTCATCCTTGATCTGCCACTCATAACGGCCAAAATACTCGTATGCCCAAGCACGAAAGGAGAAGAAGAAGTCAAAACAGGGAAAACAAGGGATATAATGAAAATGCGCTAAGGAAAAGAGATCAAGGTGAGAGAATACCTCGAAAGCCGGATGAAAGCGGGTGAAGTACTTCGCCTTCCCTCATTGACGTCATCTAGGGCCAAATACATCTCGGCTAAAGTTTGCCTCCCCCCAGGGACAGATTCAGACGGTATCCAGGCTCTCGGTAGCTCCAACGGTGAAATCAAAGCGGTAGATGCGTTGTTGATGAACGGCATGTCGGAAAAGCCTACCCATACAAAAGCTCTAGCCAATCTCTCGGCTCTCGGCCCGGCTCTCGATGGGATCATCTATCACGGTGTAGTCCTGCTCACGCCCTGAATCGGGCCGTGTAGCACCCCCAACTCATATCCATTC
This sequence comes from Adenophora triphylla var. japonica, assembly GCA_022495995.1. NCBI lineage: Eukaryota > Viridiplantae > Streptophyta > Magnoliopsida > Asterales > Campanulaceae > Adenophora > Adenophora triphylla. The sequence goes on along the minus strand of JAFEMH010003113.1, from coordinate 260,001 downwards.
CCCTTCTTGATCAGGGAACGAAACCAAGTAAGCCCGTAAAATCATCATCAGCAATAGGTGGGGGCTCGACTCCACTGTACAGGCTCCTCTATGTAGAGTGGCTCATCCGTAAAAGGCGATCTGTGATGACCGCAAAGTCCGGCGGAGTGGCTGTCGTCTCACCCCAAGAGAAGTGAAATGAGTGAGTGGTCTCCCACGAGAACTCTCTGAATGCCCTCGCTAGATCCACGCTCCTGCGAGTGCCCCAGATGGCCTTCGCCATCTCAAAAAATTGCCCTAGCCCGGCGGCGTAAATCGGGCCCTTAGGCGAGTCCACTGCTCCTGGCTGCCGGCAAGCTATCCCATAGCACGCCAATCACCTCGGGGAGCCACGGGTGCGCAATCCACGCAAGAAAACATGGCACAAGTATCAATATTTCGTGCTATTTCTTGAAATCATCTCAAGCAAAAAATAGGTCAAAATGGATCAATGTATGGCATGCATTTACGCATTACATTTCCTAGATTCATCTATGTTCACATGCCGAGTTCATGTCAATAGCACGAGTCTAAAAAAATCGGTTCAAATCAATTTCGCCCAAATTGAAAATTTTTCAAGAAACCCTAGGTTTCTTACCTCTTCCTTCTTCGTGAGCATCCAGTATGCTCATCGAGTTTGTGGGTAGAAATCTCCCCTTGGTGCTTCGGAAGAAACGGCCGTTGATTCCTTTGCACCCCCTTTCTTCGAGTAGCTAGGTTGGCATGTTGAGAAGCCCTCTTGGTCGGATAGAGCCTAGGAGGCATTCTTGATGGAATCGGACTAAAGAAGTGTTTGATTTCACTCAATATCCCTCGAATCTCCCTCTACGATGTCGCTCTCTCTTTTCTCACTGTCGCCTCCCTCTCAATTTCAAGTTCAATTGATTTTCAAATGGCGTGCGTATTTTTAATAAATCTGTTCAAATGGGCCTATTATGTCGTGCGACATAATAAGCCTCTATGGCTTGTTTTACAATTTTGCCCTGAAGGCTTCATTTTTATAATTTTGTCCCCGCAGACTGTTTTACCCTTTGTGTCCCTTTGGCATTTTCAAACATTTTCAATTAAATTTTCCCTCCGGTGCCTCCAGAGGCTTATTTTACAAATTTACCCCCTCGTGGCTCATTTTATTTGCCTTTGGCATTTTTAATTCACTTCTTTTACAAAAATTATCAGGATACGTCCTACTTTCTTTACAAAAAATCATCGAGTCCTTCTTACTTCTTTAGTCTCTGTTTTTTTTCCGTCATAAAGAAATAAAGTCATCTAGCTTAAGTAAAGAAATAACGTCGTAAGCTTTAGCTTCCGTTAGAATGAAATAATGTTAGGTCAGAACTCTAAATTTGTGCAACCACTATCCGCGAATAGTGACGAATGCCCAAGTTATTTCAATTTGTGCAACCACTATCCGCGAATAGTGACGAATGCCCAAGTTATTTCAATTTGTGCAACCACTATCCGCGAATAGTGACGAATGCCCAAGTTATTTCAATTTGTGCAACCACTATCCGCGAATAGTGACGAATGCCCAAGTTATTTTAATTTGTGCAACCACTATCCGCGAATAGTGACGAATGCCCAAGTTATTTCAATTTGTGCAACCACTATCCGCGAATAGTGACGAATGCCCAAGTTATTTCAATTTGTGCAACCACTATCCGCGAATAGTGACGAATGCCCAAATCATTTCAATTTGTGCTACCACTATCCGCGAATAGTGACGAATGCCCAAGTCATTTCAAATTGTGCTACCACTATCCGCGAATAGTGGCGTATGCCCAAATCATTTCAATTTGTGCAACCACTATCCGCGAATAGTGACGAATGCCCAAGTTATTTTAATTTGTGCAACCACTATCCGCGAATGGTGACGAATGCCCAAGTTATTTCAATTTGTGCAACCACTATCCGCGAATAGTGACGAATGCCCAAGTTATTTCAATTTGTGCAACCACTATCCGCGAATAGTGACGAATGCCCAAATCATTTCAAATTGTGCTACCACTATCCGCGAATAGTGACGAATGCCCAAGTCATTTCAAATTGTGCTACCACTATCCGCGAATAGTGGCGTATGCCCAAATCATTTCAACTTGTGCTACCACTATCCGCGAATAGTGACGAATGCTCAAGTTACCTCTATCTCCGTCATAAAGAGATAGCGCCGTAAGCTCTAGCTTCTTTAGGTGACAGCCTCCAGTAATTGTCAAAATTAGGTGACAGCCTCCGAATTGTCAAAATCCCAAGGATCCTAGACATCGTTCCTAACTATCTAGTGATGCTTGAACTACGATCAAGGCTTGATTCCTCCGGGATACGTAGGTAGCCTTTTATAAAAGGTTCAGCCATTCGACCACTTTGGTCACCCTGTTTCTTTGTCACTCCTCAGTGATAAAGCGCCCCCTCATAAAAGTTCAAATATTCGACCACGGGTCACTCCTAGCATATCCCCGGTAGGATCAATTGCTTGACCTCCTAGGTCATTTTCTCTTCTACCTTCCCCAGCGGATCCTAATTCCGAACTACGGCCTGGCTTGATTCCTCCGGGATACGTAGGTAGCCTTCCAAAAGGTTCAGCCACTCGACCACCTTAGTCTCCCAATCCGTCTCGGCATTCGCCGAGATCGGATCCTTTTCTATCGACAACCCCACTCGCCTTGCAAGTGGCGTTGCCGAGGGCTTCTGTAAGTACCCAAATCGGCTCATGCCTTAGATTAATTTTCGGCAATTCCGGTAATTTTACGGTAATTCCCGGATTTTCCTAAAGTTCGGATCAATTCCGGGCTGTTCCAAGCCTTTTAAGGGCTGAAGGAAATGCTTGGTGATTAAGAAACACGTTTTTCTTAATCCCAAAACCCTTCTAGAAAGCGCCGCACCTTGCATGTTTCTAGAAAAATCCAGTTGGCTACTTATGTCGTGCGACATAACCGGCCCGGGAAGAGTTCTAGAGAAATTTGCCACCTTGCATGTTTCTAGAAGAATCCGAGTGGCTACTTATGTCGTGCGACATAACCAGCCGGGAAAAGTTCTAGAACCATGCCACCTTGCATGTTTCCGGAAGGAATACGATCGTGGCTTGTTATGTCGTGCGACATAACAAGCCCATGCAGGCAGCCTATAAATAGAGGCCTTCACCTCTCATTTTCACACACCTCTTCCACCCCTCAGTCCCCCTCTATAGGGAATACGCTCCAGAAGCCTCCTCTCTCCTCACATACCCCTCACATCAACCTAATCCTCCCAAATCCATCCCACACACACTTCCCACACACACACTTCCCACATACATCAAGAAATCAAGGAGTTCCCAAGGATCCAAAGCCTGAACTCAGTCTCCGGAGGAGGACGCTAGAAGGCTCCTATATCTAACTTGATATAGGAGTTGTGGATCTTCAAGGGTAACGAGTTTTTACCCCTTTTCCACTCTCTATCTTCCTTTGAATATGAAATCTATGTGTTACATGCATTGATAATATAGTATTCTGATTAAAGTTGCATGCTTTAGCTTCATATTACCCAGATCCACATTTCATTTCATTACATTTCATATAAAATCTCCATTTGGACTTGGTTTTGTATGAACACTCAAGATGAGTGTGGATCCCTCATATCCACACCCTCTTGAAGTGTTCATTATTGTTAAACATGCTCCCTGAGATTTGTTTGTGAAGTAACTTGACCATTTTGGTGCCTTGTTACCTCTGCAAATCTCAGTTGTAAAGCCTCTGCAAAATGGCTAGTTATGTCACGCGACATAGGCAGCCTATGTCACGCGACATAAGTAGCCAGTTTGCAGAAGCTTCACAGTTTCAAGCTGTAATCTGATGTTAAACCCCTTTAAGCTATAACTTGATGTCTATCTGCAATTTAGATAGTATCTATGTACATACTATGTCATCTTTTCATCATTCTCATACATAAAGGTGCATCCTTTACACCTAAATCCCATTTTTCATGCATTAAAATCATTCCTTTTCCATTTTAAATCCCTTTTCACATTAAAGATGCACTCTTTGCACAAAGATTATTTCTTTACATAAAAAACATCCATTTGCAATCAAATGCATCATTTTCAAACCAAAATGCCATCTTTTTGCTAAAATATCATTTTTACATGCATTTCCCCTTTTCCCCAACCTTGGAATGGACCGGTGTAAAAGTTCTCATCTTTGCATCGTCCCTTCCATTAAAGGTTCATGATTTCTTTAGGAAAAGGATAACCTTGAACCCTATATCTCCGATTATCGCTTAAGAATGAGTATGAAGCCTCTATACGAGCTCGACCGTCTTAAAGCGTAGGATTGATGGGCTAAGGACATTCCTTCCTAAGGAACCTCATCTTTGACCCAAAAGAGAGTCATTCTCTCGATCACGCAAGTCCCGAGGGTCCCGAGGTTTAAAATGCGATGATCATAAGTCATAAGATGAGGACGGGATCATAATCCCAAATACATAAATTCCAAGGAATCCCGAGCGACAACCAACAAATGGTTTGTACGTCCGGAAGACAACTTGGGACATTCCCCCCCTTATTTTCAAACACATGCACACAAAGAAAGCACGCAAGCAAACACGATTAATGAAATCTAGGGAGACTTGCTCCGGCAAGGCACTTTGGGTGAACGCCAAACGTTCTTCCCAAGGGGTAACTTAACCTCCGAACCCATAAAACCTTTTTTTCAAAGTTTTGAGGTAATCAAAATGGCGTGGCGACTCCGTTTTTTCAAATAACTCGGATGTCTTCAAACTCGCGTGAATTCCAATAAACAAAAATTTTGGGCACACATTCACAACTGCAAGAGATTTTGTAAGCTTAGAGGTTTAGTTTTAAAAGAGGGTAAAAAATTTGTAACAGCTATTCACCCCCCCCCCTCTACCTGTTTTTCACCCTTGTTGTCACCCTTGGGACCAACAGGTTGTTTACAAATAAAAAAAATATTTTTTTTTAAATCTGGACAGATTACCGACGGAAATTTTCGTTGGTAAATCAAAATAAAAAATATAATAAAAAACATTACCGACGGACAATTTGCCGGTAATCTATTGTGATTGCCGACGGACCACAATCCGCCGATAAATCTATTGTGATTACCGATGGACAATCCGTCGGTAACTTTTGAGATTATCGACGAATATATCCATCGGTAATTCTCTGGCAATACTCCGGCGAATGGTCGGCATGCTTCCTTGCCGACAGACGTTTTCCGACGGATTTTTTGTACAGACGGACGGCCCGCCGAAATTACGGTCGGAATTGGTCCGCCGGTATTACCAACCAGAATTTACCGACGAGATTCGACGGATTTAGTCCGTCGGTGAATGCTCATTGCTGACGAAAATTGACCATTACCAACGGAAATATCCGTCGATAAAGTGCCAATTTCTAGTAGTGCAATCGTTGCTCCTTCTCCAACCGATCCCTCTCCTTCAACTGATACTCTCCCAACCGGTCAAGATCTTTCAACCGACGCTATCTTGCGGTCTCCCCTCCAACCGGTTGCTGCTCCTTCAGAAGAAGATGTTGATCTGTACAGGCCAACTGTTGTGCAAGACTTAAATATAACTACATGATGCACTGATAGATGGGCTAGCTAAGTCCAATCAGGAGGAGGAAGAAAGAAGATTATCTAGAGTTGAAACTGGATTGGCAATGGCTATAAGCAACTTTGTGGAAAAGCTGAATGATAAAGATGCCACCATAACTGAACTTGTTAAAGAACCGACAAATTCAACCCATACAACCAAGGAGTTATGTGATCAAGACGTATCCGTTCAGTCCAACCTTATTGAAGCAACTGATGAGCTGAAGAAAGAAAATTTTAAAATTCGTGACCTATCTGCTCAACTCAAAGATTCAAATACTGAGTTGGTCAAGGTTAAAGCTCATAATGAAATTTTGCTAAAGATGGTTGCTAGCATTTAGTCTGGAAAGTCTGAAAGGAAAAAGAGGAAGAGAGAAGAAAGGAAAGAGAAGGAATCCTAGAAAACTAAAAGATCCCTGTCTGAACCGGTTGCATCGGCTACAACTTTATCAAAGTACAAGGACCCCTCAACCGATCCTGCTCCAAAGATATAGAATGTATCCGATGAGATATATGTCTTTACTTTCCAATCGGTTGCAGCCTTATGAATCAATGAGAATTTCTTTACCCTCAACCTTGTTCATTTCATTATTTTGCTCTCTTGAATTCCGTTATATTTTTGAATGACTTCACTGCTACTAACTCCTTAAATTTGCAGGTTGCCTCATTCATCTATTTTCTTTAATTTATGTCTTTATTTTATAAGCTTTTCATAGGTTACATCAAGTTGTAACTTGACTTAGAAAATGACAAAATTAAAAGATAAACTCTTGATCATTATTTTACTAAGTTAAGAAAAGATGTACACCTAGGATGATTGGACTTAAGCAATTAGGAGGAGATTGTTAGTCAAATATATGTATAGCTTAAGAATTGCTTAATCCCAATCATTATAAGCATTATTGAGGACCCATAATTTTAACTAGACCAATTAGATTTTTCTATGTACCTTAGGATCCCTTAGTGCTAGTGCCAGTGTTTTTATTGTTGTATTTTCTCAAAGAAGGAAGACTTGAAGACCTAGATATTTTCCAAGATGTTACTGACTTAACTTGTTCAACCAGTTGATTCCTTAACCGGTCATGCCTTAGCCGACCAAACCCTTCAACCGGTTGAGTCAGTCAACCAGTTAGACTCTTCAAGATGCTGCAACCAGTTAAGCTTCCTCAACAAGCTTCCAATCAGTTGAAGCATTTAATGTTCTCACCTACTCAGCCCACAACTTAGCTAGAGTTGGTAGAATAGTTGCTATGAAGACTTTGCTGCCGCCTTGTCAGTAACTACTTCAGGAATGTTTAAGTTACCAGTACTCACGTCAACTCCATTATCTAGTGGAAAATTCAAATATGATTGTACGTCAAATCTCAAGCATTCAATGCAGAAGATATTCTCTCATTATATGCTTTTCAGTACAAGTCATCCCTTCAACCCCTTCAAAGACAACAACTCTTCCATGGAGTCACTATAAATACCTTCCTTAGAGCATTGAAGACTTTGAGAAGAACTATAAGTGCTCTAAGCATTGAAGTTCAAGACATTGTCCATATATTCACTAGATTATTTATTAGGACATACACTGTGCACACGCAATCAATTCTGTAAGTGTTCCCCAACAAGACTATGTCTGGAACACATTGATTGATCACACTACACACCTAAGAGAAATCAGTTCAATTTGTGAACACATCACTTGAAAACACTTGGTCAAATCTTGTATCGCGATCCATTAGTGATCACTTTCCTTTAGACAACTTTCAATCATAAAGCTTGCAAGTTGTAATAGACTAGTGACAGTAATAGTGCACCTTTCACAAATTCAAGTTTTGAACAAACTTGGTAGAGAACGTAGCAGTTATTTAATACTGTGAACCTCTCCAAATAACCGTGTCCCCTTGTTTGTTTGTTTGCTCATTATTTCTTGTCTCTGTAATCGGTTGAACTCTATCATCGGTTACAACCTTTGAATCCTATAACTACTTGTTTGTCTTTTTCATTGGAATATAACTTGCATGATATTTTAACTTACTTTTATTTGAAACCACTTTACTTAACCGATCACTTTTATGTGAGTAAATCAGTAATATTTTATCCGCTGCGTAACTGGTTACTATTGGTTTAGCTTGTGATAAGTTACTTGGCTATTTTATAAAGGTTTTAGAAAAGAAGTTTAAAACAGGCTATTCAACCCCCCCTCTAGCCTGTTTTCCTACCAATTGGGCCTAACATACAACCATAATATTTGCCCCAAATGAGATTTTTCACTAGGATATGCTACAGGATACAATTCAAGTAGGCATTGTAAAGTTTTAAAATTATAAGCTTAGACTGATTATAATTTTATTGTTATCAATACCAGAAAATAGATAAAAATTCCATGAACCATTTTCAATGAAATAAACGAAGACTAAACTACTTTAATTAAATGAAAAAATATCAGCTTAAATTTTTTGTAGTAGCTTTGTGTACTGCACAATTGCATCCTAACATTTAAAATCTGATCCACAACAAAAGAAAAAAAATATGGATAGAACTGACCCAAATTGTTTTAGTGAACTCTTATGAAGTTATCAAAGAAACCTGGGAGAAAGCGAATTAGAAAAACTGAAACTGTAAAACATGGACGAGTGCCTAGTCAAGAGGTTGTCGTGCTTCATTGCCCTCTAAAGTTGTAGATGGTTTCTTAATCATAGTTTGTCGATGATTAGTACCAAGTATTATTGAAATTACCCAGATTTTCGCGCGCGGGTGCGGAAAGGCGGTTGTCTTTCGCGGGGGGTTGGTGTCTGAGACCTCGCTTCATGGGAAGGAAAATGAGGAGTCGCCACGCGGTTTTTGTATTTTGAGCCCAAAACGTTGAGAAACGGCTTTAGTGAAAATGGTGTCGTTTTTATTGGTAGCAAAAACTTAGGAAAAGGCTTTGAAAACGGGGGTCATTTTTATTGGTAGCAAAAACGAGTAAAAAGCTTTGAGTACCAGAGATTGTTAGGTTCGGAGGTCATGTTACGTTTCGGGAAGAGTATTACGAGATCACCCGAAATGCCTCGTATGACGAGTCTTTCTACCTTTCTCAAAAACGTGTGCGTGTGTGTGTGTGTTTGCATTTTGAAATGGGGGGCTTGAATGACAAGCTTAATCTTGGTTTGAATGTCAAACGTTGATTAGGTGACTTTATTTGAAAAGACGAGCGTTTGAATGACAAACGTCGGTTTTGAGATGGAAATGAGTGTTCGCGTGGCAAACGTCGATTTTGAGCTTTTTGAAAGAGAGTTCGAAGGACGAACTCCGATTTTGAACCGGGCGAGTCATTGTTAACGATTTTTACGGGAAAAAACGTATTAAATGATTTTGAGTGTCAAATGTCGGCTTTTAGTTTAGAAGATGAGCGTTCGGATGTCAAACGTCATTTCGCGCGTTTTTGAAAGAGAGTTCGATGGACGAACTCTGGTTTTGAACCGGGCATTACATTGTTAACGATTTTTACGGGAAAAAGCGTATTAAATGATTTTGCGATCAACGAATTGGGTTGCGACTCGGACTTTGAAAAGTAAATACTATCACGATCCAAACGGGTCGGACTTTGTAAATGACAGTATTTAAAGCAGTATCAACGGAATCAAACGATCCGGAATCATAAATAACGATCAACGAGCCAAAACGGCTCGGAATTGTAAATGACGATCAACGAGCCAAAACGGCTCGGAATTGTAAATGACAGAAAGTAAATGACGATCGACGGATCGATCGATCCGGAATGGTAAATGACATAAAAAGTAAACGAAACGGGGTCGGAACGCCGTTTTAACCCGTGATTACTTCTCTTACGGGAAGAGAAGAGGATCGAGGGGCTAAAACGTATCGGATCCCGTTAGACGGAGGCGTCTACATTTCAACAACGTGGTTCGAAACGGTTGTAGCGACTGGCGCATAAACCGAGATGAAACGAGAGATCAGAGAGAGGGAGTTATACCTATGGCTAGAGTCAACTCCTTTGGCTCGGGGGTGTGTACGGGACACGAAAAGTAGTTTGAAACGGTGTTTCGGAGTGGTGAGGGGCGTATTTGATCGAAATACGGAAGTTTCACGCGAATCGAGACAAAACGGGAGCTCGGGAGGGGTGAAACTCAGTTTGGGCCATGTGTGAAGTGATTTTTTGGAGTAAAAATGTTGTTGTTTTGGCTTTGACAGCCCTCCTATTTATAGGGTGAAAAATGCAGTAAGAGTCCGGACGGACTTAGACTGATTTCCAGGGTTTTGTGGTATTTTAGAACTTTGAGGGGCTTGCTGGCAATTTCTGAAAGTTTGCACAGGGAGTCCGCCGGACTTAGGCATTTACCAGGGGTATTTTAGTCTTTTCCCTTTGATTTCTGATTGAAGGGTGATGGGAGGGCTGTGGCATGGCTGCCACGTGTCCCATGACTCACCAAATGTGTGGGAGTTCGTTCCCGGGTCCCGGTTTTGTCCGTTTTTTAAAATAACAGTCCGGAAAAATGTCCGAAATGCCCCCGAAAAGTGCCGGAAAGTGCGTTTTTCAGGGAAAGCCGTACTTTTACGTGCGATGACGTGTGTCAAGTATGCTTCGACGTTGGGATGCTCGGGGAAGTCCCGGGACGTCTCGTTGGCTTGGCAACGGGGAGTTTAACGAGTTTCGGTTAACCTGGAGCGGGCCAGTTAACGGATTTCGGTTAAATTTCTGACGGATTTTGACGATCTGGATTTGGGTACTTACAATTATATTTCAAGGCAAAGAGAGAAGTTTCAAGTAATTCACGTTTTGGAATAATACACCAGTGTCCTTATATACAAATATGGCTAAGGTATTCTTGGTTTATATCCTAAATTCTTAATCAAGATCCCGAAGTAAAGGGGAAGATATATATGTTGGAAAAATATGTTGTGTGAAGGAAATTGTGTATTTTCCTTACATGAATCATTTGTCATTTGATATAGATTATTGTGGGTTCATGTTCCACTTCATGTGAACATTGAAATGATATATCTAGATGTCCTATTTGAGATTGGATGAGAGAGATATGATAGCTCAAAGTTGGTGTGTTGAAAGTGTAAATTTTAGAATTTAACCCCACTATTGATGTCCCATGATTCCTAGATTAATGAGGGATTAATAGGGATCATACCTTGGGGTTAAGAGTTACAAAGTGTGGAATAAAACCCCATGAATACAAGGTAATGACTCCCATATTAATACAAGGATTAATTGGGAATTATTTACATGGTTGTTGAAGCTATAACTAGAGAAACCCACAACAAATGAAAATAACTTTTTTCATCAATCTTCCTCCTCCCCTTTGCAATTTGTTCATCTTCTTTCTTTGGCCTCCCAGAAATTTATCCATGGTAATTTTGTCCAAGCATAGTGAGATTCGCCGGAGATTCTAGTGTGCAAGAATAGCCCGGTCCGTCCGTTTTATCCTGGGAGGCGAACGTCCAAAACAACCTAAAACACAACTTGGTGAGGGGGCGAATTTGTCTTAAGGAGTGTGTTTCACACGACTCGGGCAACATCAAAAAGATTAACATACAAATTTTTTCCTACGGTTTTTTCTCTTTGTCTATGTTTTATTGCAATTTGTATCATTTAATATATTGTAATCTTTTCTATTTTTTGTGCTTTTGTAAGATTTTGTCTAACAATATACAGGGATAACTACAACAATATATATACATATAGAGAGAGAGAGAGAGAGAGAGAGAGAGAGAGATTTGAGCTCATATGTGGTTGATGGGAAGAGAGAGGGAGAGGTCAATATTTTTTGATGTTCATTGCTTAGACAAGAATAACATTTCACTATGATTGATATTTCCGTTTATTGATTAAGTTCAGTCGAGTAAAAATGTATATGTTGATTCTCTAGATACTAGTGAGTAACCCTTCGAAATTCGACGGGCATAGTGAGGCTAATTATTCAAGGCACTTTTCTTTGTCCTTCTTTCATTCGAGATACGGTGAGCTAAATCTTGCGGTTCACTTTCCGGCGTGCAGAGTTACCTTTCATTCTTGGCCTGCTATTTGTAGCGTTGTGAGAAAGAAATTCTGGTTCTTTTTATTTTTATGAGTCGCCACCTATATTATTTGATTGGAAACATAGAAAAACCATTTGAGAGATTTGGGTTCGGGGCTTAGGTTATGAAATGGGTAGGTTTAGAAGGCATCCATTTCACCCAATCCAGAGATCGGTCTTGCTAAAGAAAAGAGAGGTTTTTCAAAAGAAGAAGTAAAAAAACGAATTCAAATACTACAAATAAAGGTCCATTTGACAAGGTCAAACGGAATGTAGGATCGATTGCTTCGAGACCGTCTCCATGATTTGGAGAGGCTCTAGGCCGATCCTAGATTCTATGGACTTATACCACTCTAACAATCAATTAGAAGGAAGATTAGGAATTACCTTGCGTGAGGTGATTTGGGCAGAGTTTCGGCTCAATTTTAGAGTCGACCCTTCACGCGGACAGAGCTTCGCCTTGGTCCTTGGTTTGGAGATTGATGCTTGTTTATCAACAAGGTTGACAAACAAACTATGAGGTGAGTTTTAGGGTGATTTTGAAGGATTCTTTCAGGGAAAGAAAACGACAAAATGTGTGTGTGTTATGTAAATTCGCGGTCCGGGACCTTCGACCTCTTGAGCCTTGGAAGTCACCAAGTATTTATAGAGGTTGGATATGAAGAAGTGGAGAGTTAAAACCCTATCGTATGGTTCTAGACCTCCTCTCCCATTGGTTGGCCGGAGAGATAAAGTTTTATCCCTGAAAGAGGTTGAAATCGACGAGGGAACCGTCGTCTCGCACCTGCAGAGGGAGATATCTCGCGCGAGACACGCCATCTCGCGGCGAGATATTGCTCCTGTGGACGCTTTTGTCCTTTCCTCGTTATCTCGTATGCAGCTTTAGTCCCAAACTAACGGTAGTTAGTCAAAACTATAACGAAACATGACGAAATGGTGGATTTCTACTTCTTGACTCAAAGCGAGACTTAGAGTGGTATAAGTATGATCCGATGTGTTCAGAATGGGGTGTCTACAGAGCCCCTCGGCGACAAGTCTTATGAAAGAAGTCATGTCGACGATAGAAAAGACATCATTCTGAACATCGGGATGGTCGTGCCGCACGGCTGCCTATGTATCTCTATCGGAGAATCAGACCATAACGTAATTCGACTCCAAAACACGAAAAGGTTGCTTTAGGTATTTTGAAAAACGTTTTTTTGAAAATCGAGGAGATTTTATTTTTTGAAAAGGCAAATTCATACTGAGGAATCAAATCAAGACCCAATTCTGAATATACCTGTCTGTCTGAAGATTCGCCTGTCTGGGCTCCGAACCTGCGGGAAATATGTTAGAAAACAAAGGCTTACCTGTCCGGTCCTCTGAGTCCTGTCGTTTTTGTGACGATTCTCCGTTCTGGGCTCCGAATCGGGCTTTTTGTTGTTGGGGATGACGATTCACTTGTTTGGGCGTTGAATCGGGCTTTTGGTTCGATGATCCACCTGTCTGGGCGTTGGACCGGTCTTTTCTGATGACGATCCACCTGTTTGGGCGTTGGACCGAGCTTTTCTGATGACGATCCACCTGTTTGGGCGTTGGACCGAGCTTTTTGATGACGATCCACCTGTCTGGGCGTTGGACCGGGCTTTTTGATGACGATCCACCTGTCTGGGCGTTGGACCGGGCTTTTTGATGACGATCCACCTGTCTGGGCGTTGGACCGGGCTTTTTCTTTGATGATTCACCTTTCTGGGCTCTGAATCATGTGAATTGGGTTGATCTTTGGACCACTCGGTTCTCGGGCGACTGGTGCCGTACCGGGCGATTGTGCGCATGTCACGTTTGACTCGTTCCGTGACTTGCGGTACCGGTTTTTCCACGTTTCCTTGCTAGTTTATCATTTCCAAGGGTAAATGTGTCAAAATTTTGAACTTTGACGTTGCGTAGACGCTTATTGTCGAGGACAATTTTGTCCTTTTCCAGAAGGTTTCTTCGGCGGCCTCGACGGTGGCCTCGGCTATGACCCCTACTTGCGGAGCCAAGAGGTCGAGGAGGGATGGTAGCCCCCTGGTGGTGATGGCGGAGGTGCTGGCGGCTCGAGCGACTTGATGGCGTGATCCCCTCCCCTTTTTCTTTATCTGATTATCTGTACATATTGGCCGTGTGGGCCTGCACAATTTTTTCTTTTCTTTTCTCGGTACCGTTAGGAACACATAGGTAGCACAAACAATGGTTGTTCTGAAACCCTACTCCTAGGTCTAATTAGTTAGTTAATTAACTTTCTCGACTTTCCATGTTTTCGAAATGGAATGGCCGTTAGCCGCAATTTTGAGCCCGAGTATGGTGTTTTATTGCATGTTATGAACCGTACACACAGTTTTTCGAGACTTGCTTTGTCAAGTCGGGGCTAGATTGTTGTTTGAGTAGAACTGCTGTTGTTTTGCCGTAGGGATATCTCGCGCGAGATAAGGTGTCTCGCACGAGACACGCTACCCAGCAGTAAATCTCTTCCTTTTTCGAACAGTGATTTTGTCGCTTTTCCCTATAAAATCACCCCGTAGTCCGGCCGTATAACTCATTCTAGCCTTTAAAACTTTAGAGATATCCTCGTTAGGGTGAAACTCTTGTCTTCTTCTTCAATCCCGTGATCCATGGCTTCCAAGGAGATTGCCCCAACGTCCATGATTGTCGATGATTTTTCTTTGTCCTACTGAAGTGATTGCATCTTTCAAGCAAGCATCAAGGGATTTTGTAAGGTCGTTTCGCAACCGGTCTCGCAATAAGTTTATCGCAATTCGGATTTAGAATTCTTTTCACTTTGAAGAACCTCCAACCGGATTGGAAGTTATTGCAGTGGTGCCGCTCGATTTTGGGATCCCTCTATTCATCTTTTCAATTTTTCTTTGAATGAGATGGTGCCTACTTTGTGGAGGAATTCGCCATTATCTTGGATATGCCTTTGATCGGCGAGATTGTCGTTCCTAAGTATCATAGGTATCATTCGGAGGCTTTGAACGAATTGTTAGGGATCTCCCTTGATACTTGCTATGGGTTGGTTCACCGCAAGTGGGTTGATTGCTCTTCTTTTCCGGGACGCTTCGCCGGTGATTCGATGATGACGCTTTTCATGTCCATAAGCGGAACTTTCTCGGCTCTTTCTCTTTTCGGAGATGTTTTGTTTACGTGCGTGGACGGCTTGGTCGATTCCCAACCGGTGGAAGTTGTTGCAGTGCTAGGAAACGTTCTAGGAACATTATTCCGCTAATCTTGGGTGAGACCCTTCATGGTCTTGATGAGCCGCATAGATCGGGCGTCATGACTCAAGGGAGTCCCCTTCTGTTGACTATTTGGCTTAGGGAGCATCTCAAGTTGATAGGTCCCCCGTTGGAATATTCTCCTTTTACATATCATACGCGAAAGTTGTTGATCAAAGATCTTTCTGGATGAATGGGCCGAAGTTGATTGCGAAGACCGAAACCGCCGATATTCTCTCGGTGTCCACCTTATTGGAGGTTGAACAAGTATGTTGCCAATACCAAGGGTTTTGACTGTGGTTGTTCTTCCGGGTTTGCGAGATCCTCCTTTTACTTTCCCAAGCGGGTGCTCCGTCGCTTGTCGCCAGCAGACACTTATCTTTTCGAAGGAGCTTCTCGTGAAGTGTCTTATATTGGTGTAGAGTTTGCGCAGGTGCTAGCCCAAGCATGGGGTGAAGGAACTAATCGGGACCGTTGGTTGAACCTTCGGACTTTTAATGCAAGCATCTTCCTGTCAGACAAATATTTGGATTGGTTCCTCCATACCGGTCATCCTAGTGCAGAGAAGATTGATGATTTGCGGCTTTTACTGCTAAGAGATTCTTTTGTAGCTAGCAGTATCTTGCGAAGGAGCGAGGCTCGCCCGATCCTGCTAATGTGCGAATTGATCCAACTCAGGATTTTCTTGATGGGGATTGGTACGAGAGGCGAAGCAAGGGAATGCCTGGAAAGACGCAAGCTTTGGATAGGCCTCATGTCTTCAAGAGATTGTCGGAATCTGTCTTTGATCGTCTCGACTCTGTTTTTGACCGTCTCGAGGGATGTTCTGCTTTGAGAGGCTCAAAGCGCAAGGGGGATCACGACGACGGTGGAGACCATGTCCGCCGGCCAACCAAGTCAATGAAAGGCTAGATCTTTAGGAGTACCAAGAGATTGCTTTGATAGATCAATTGTTTCTGCTTTATTAGTATTATATTTTTTTCAAGTTTGTTAGCTTAGCAAATTAGTCGTTGTGGTTAGGATTTCCCTATTGTCATTAATGAAACGCATTCGATTAATAAAAGGGACAACTTTGATTTATTTATTTGATTAGACCGAACCCGAAGGTCGCCACGTTCCTCTTTTACAAAGCAATTAAACAAGAGGCTCGTGTCCAACGTAGTTCATTTTTGAGAAAAGGACAAAATATGGCTCCGGCCGTGGGTAATCTCGCGCGAGATAAGGCCCCCCTTTTTTTTTTTTTTTTTTTTTTTCATGCACACCCTTTCTTTTGCCTAGACCGCCCCTTCGGGTTTTCAATCTAGTGGGCTTCTTTTCTTGTGCTAGCTCTAATTTTTTGCCTAAGTTGTCCTTTTCGGGATTTTCAACCTAGCGAGCGATTTGTTCTTAGGGGGCCAAGTCACGCGAAGTACTTCTTGAGCTTGTCCATGTTGACCGGCTTCGGTAGGTTATCTCCGTCTAAGTCTACCACCAAGGGCTCCCCGAGAGAATATCTTCTTCACAATGTAGGGTCCTATCCACCTTGGTCCCCACTTACCTAACGGGTTGAAAGGTCCGGGACGATGCTCACGGAGCACCAGGTCGCCTACTCGATGTTCCTTGTCTTGACCTTTTGTTGAAAGCTCTTGCCATTCTTCTTTGGTAAGCTTGAGTGTGTTCGGCCGCTTTCAACCTTCTTTCGTCCAACAGGGCTAGCTCTTCGTATTCGCTTTCTAGCCGCCGACTTCATTCACTTGGTTTTCTAGGAGAACTCTTAGTGATGGTATTTCCAATTCTATCGGTAAGACACCTCCATCCCGAATGTGAGGGCGTAGGGAGTTTCTCCCGTAGCCGTTCGGATCAAGTGCGGTACCCCCATAGTGCGAATGGTAGCTTGTCGGGCCGTCTTTTCCAAAGGATCGCCATTTTTCCGATGATAGTCTCGATTGTTTTGTTCGCGGCTTCAACCGCTCCGTTTGTTTGAGGCCTATAAGGAGATGACTTGTGTCTCGTGATTTTGTACTCGGCCGCAGGCGATCGGTTTCCTTCTCGAAGTGTGACCCATTATCGGATATCATCTCTTCTGGAACCCCATATCGGCGAGATGATGTTGTGCTTGATGAATTCTCGCAACCTTTCGGCATTCGTAACTTTGTAGGAGGCGGCCTCGACCCATTTAGTGAAATAGTCGATGGCTACTAGGACGAAACAGATGTCCGTTGGCCTCGCGGGTGTGATCTTTCCAATCACGTCTATCCCCCATGTAGAGAACGGCCAAGGTGAAGTCATTGGGTACAGCAAGGAAGGCGGTGCATGCGAAGATTGGCGTGTATCCGACACTTGTGGCACTTCTTGACCATTTTGGTACGGTCGGCTTCCATGGTCGCCCAAAAGTACCCTTGTCTCGATGATCTTTTTGGCGAGCATGTTTCCGCTCATGTGGGTTCCACATATGCCTTGATGAACATGGTCCATTATTTCCGGGCCTCTTCCTTGGTGGCGCAAAGGAGGTTTCCTTGGGAATGTTTCTTGAATAGACGGCCGCGGTGATGACGTAATTGGTGCCAACCTTTTAAGGGCGACACGAGTCTTCAGTCTGTCTTAAAGGCGGTATGGTTCCATCTAGGATGAAATACCAAATGTCGTGGTACCATGGTTTCCCTTCGGAGTTTTCAACGGCGGCACCTTTGGATAACCATTTGTCTTTGCAGCCGTGAAGATCTATAACGGCGCAAAGATGCAGGAGCCGCACGCCGTGTTATTTTGAAGGGTTTAACTCGTTTTCCTTTAGGGATTTCGACCAAAGAAGCAAGTGTGGCTAATGCGTCCGCAAACCGATTTTTGTCTCTCGGGAGATAGTGGAATGAGACATCCCGAAATTGTTGCGCTAATTCTTGGAGGTGGGCACCGTATCTTTGAAGGGTTGGATCTTGGACCCTCCACTTCTTCAATGTCCGATTGATGATCAATCGGGAATCCCGAATACCTCGAGTTCAGTCACGTTGCGTTCTAGGGCTGCCTCAAGCCCCGCTATGCAAGCTTCGTATTCGCGGTATTGTTGGTGGCGTCAAAGTCAAGACGCACCGCTAGTGGAGTGTAGATGTCGTTAGGGTCTACCAATAACATTCCGATGCCAAACCCTCTCTTGTTGGCCGCGCCATCGAAAAATAATTGCCACTTATTTTCTTCTATGCTTAGGATGTCCTCATCAGTGAATCGCGGGTCTTCCCCTTCACTTCGTCGCAAGGAAATTCGGCCAACTCGCGATTCGCGAATACACTCCCTCCCGACGGATTTCGAGTGACGTAAGTGATATCATACCCCGCGAGCATGAAGTACCATTTGGCTAGTCTCGAAGACAAATTTGATTTGTCTAGGATATATTTCGGTGGATCCATCTTTGCGATGAGACGGACTCGGAAAGGCTTCCATATAGTGCTTTAGCCTTTGTGATACCCAGGACGAGAGCGGCGCATGACTTGTCGAGTGGAGAGTAGTTGATTTCACCGCCTTGGAATCTGCGGGCCGACAAAGTAGATGGCATTTTTTGTGTGCGAAGTTTGTTGTTCTTGAGCAAGCATAGCCCCTAATGCGTTGTTCGTGATCGTGAGGTATAACTTCAAGGGCTTCTCCTTGTGTGGTGGAACCAGGATGGGTGGGGAAGTCAAGTAGTGCTTAACTTCCTCGAATGCTTCTTGACATTCTTCGGTCCACTCTTGAGGTGCGTTTTTCTTAAGCAGCTTAAAGATGGGGTCGCACATTGTAGTCAGTTGATTAATGAATCGACTAATATATTGGAGTCTCGCCCATGAATCCCTTTACTTCTTTACGTGTCCCGGGTGGAGGCATGTACGTAATGGCCTTTATCTTGGCGGGATCTGCTTCTATGCCGCGTTACGTGACCATGTAACCCAAGACTTTCCCTTTGACTACTCCGAATGAGCATTTGGCGGGGTTGAGTCTCATTTTGTCTTTGTCTCGGTTGATTGAAGAATTTTCGAGATCTACGAAGTGTTGGCCATCTGTCCCCTTCGAGTGGATAATCATGTCGTCCACATACACCTCTATTTCTTTATGGATCATGTCGTGGAATAGTGTTGTGATCGCCTTTGGTAGGTAGCCCCGCGTTCTTGAGACCAAACGGCATGACCGTGTAGCGTAATGTTCCCAAGGTGTGGTGAATGTTGTTTTGGCCGGTCTTCTTTCTCGCCATGAGGATTTGGTTATACCTGCGAACCCGTCGACGAATGAGCGGACCTCGTATGCCGCCGTGGCATCGGCCAACATGTCTATGTTTGGTAGCGGGAAGTCATCTTTAGGGGATGCCTTGTTCAAGTCTCGAAATCAACACAGACTCGTATTTTCCCGTTCGACTTGGCTACTTGCACCGTGTTTGCTAACCATTCCGGATATTCAATCACTTTGATGAACCCTACATTCAAGAGTTTCATGATTTCCTCTTTCACTTGCATTGACCATTCCGGCTTGATTCTGCGTAGTTTCTGCTTGACTGGCTTGGCGTTGGGTAGTAGTGGTATCTTGTGTTCTACAACTGACTGATTCAACCCAGGCATATCTTTGTAGGACCAAGCGAAGACGTCACCATATTCTCTGAGGAGCTGCGTCAGGGCTTCTCTGTCTTCCCCCTTGAAGAAACTGCCGATCTTTGTTTCTCTGGGGTCTTCCGTTGTCCCAAGATTAACTGTTTGCATTTCCTCGTCGTCAACAGGGCCATTCTTTCCATAACGACCTACTTGCTTAGCTAATTCTTTTAAGATTTGTTCATTTTCTTGATCTATCTCATCGTATGATTCATTATTAACGTGTTCGTTATATTGATTATTATTAGTTAATTCATCATTTACGATGTTAGCAATCTCAGGGTACTCGGAAAGATCAAAGTTTTCATTAAGGAAGTAAGGGAATACATGTTCGGCCACCGCCTCGATTTCCTCTTGAGTGAGTTCATCGGAGGTGGAGCCTGCTTCTAATGTAAAAGTTCCAGGGCCTATCTTCCTGCGAGGGTGAGGAGTGCAACCAAGCTCTTTGATCATGAAGTCTTCATCAACAACTGGTCCCCCGGTGACGTGCCAGTTTAGAATTGGCTCATCACATTTCTGTATTAGTCTTGTGTAGTCGGTAGTTGGAGCGTCCCCCTTGGATATTGCATGGATCTAGCTGTCTTCTATCCGGCACAGGTCTTGGAACTGTCGCAGCATGTCTTCTCCCAACACAAAGTTCCATTCGCTTGTCATTTCTGCCTTCGTGTCCCACAAATCATTAGGGATCAGTGGGACAGATTCTGTTTCATCTGGAGAAGTATCGCAGTCGCTGAAGATTTCAAAGCCCGATTGGCGCTTTCCTTTATCATCAGTCCATGGTTCTGAAAAGATAAAGTAGGGAATACTTTCCCCTTCTCGAACAAAGTAGCCATTGAGTGTCTTTTGATATGGTTTGAGGTTGCAATCCTTGGACTTTGGGGGTCATCAAGTGCCTTTCAGACGAGGTTCCTTCCCACTTGATTTGAGTGAATCCCCACTCTTCTACGTCATCTTCATCGTGGATGGAGATGTCGTATCCTAGTCCATGCTTTGTGTGAGGCGGGGGGACCGGTGGTGGTTCCGTTATTCCTTGTAAGTGCTTTCCAAGCCCCAATCCAGAAAAGTACCCTTTTGCTAGCATCATTCTCCAGACAGGAAGGCTTCCGGAAAACCTAAGTGCCTTTGAGTAGTCGTTCTCGTTGTAAGTGTCTATGACATTCACAGTGCTTTCTCTCTCAATCTCAAAGTATTAATCGGAATCGAAAAGGGAAATACTGACTAACTATTATTGAAAAGCAAACTTGGTACTCTTGCCCACAAATGAAGTCTTTAGGCAAGTAGTACCCGACTAAACTAAACTAGGCTACTAACCGTTTCTTTTGCAACTAAAAGTAAATAACTGAAATGAAAAGAGACTCCTCATTTGTTTGAACTCATCCAAACTATTCCACCACTTGGGCAAATTCTGATGGCGTCGCTGTCAATCAAGTCTTGACTGCATTTTTCAGGTTGAAGCAATCATTGGTGTGATGGCCATTGCATTGATGGTAGTAGCAATAGAGGTGCGGAGATCGACCTTCCCTCTTAGGTTGGTAGCCTTCTATTGGCTTCAGCTTTCCGTCCTTGTGAAGACTTCTGAAGAGATGACCAAGAGTGATGTTTCCGATGTCGGAGAAAATCCTCCCCTTCCTTCGCTTAGCCATTTGATTATGGAGGTCTCGGATATGGTTCTCGTAGTGTTGCACAAAGACGAGGTGGCGAGCCTGATATTCTTCCTCCATTTGCTCTTTGAGGTCACGGTAGAGGGTATTGAGGAAAAACTTGACCCTCTCATCAATGTCATCTTCAATGTGGGCTTCAAGGTTGATGCACTTTTGGGTCATAGTTTCGAGTTCGCTCCTGACTTCCTCGAGCTCTTCAATCAACATCTTTGTCTTTTCGGCTTGGATGGATTCTTCCATGTGATGCCACGAGTCATTGTCATTAATTTGCTGCAGGGCTTTGGCAAGTTGAGTTTTGATGTCACTTAGCTCTTCTTGCACGGATGATCGCCCACTGTCGGAATCACTTTCCATCTTCCGAAAATCCCTAGCAATGCGAGTGGCGGGCAAATCAAAAGCTTCTCTCCAACCTTCCACGTGTTCCATTTCAGCGACAAGAGACTTGGTCAAATCTTGGAGAGTGGGTTGTTCACGGCTTTCCTTGGTCATGGCATGCTTTCCGGTAGACATTGTGTTGGGAGTCTTGGAGTTGAGTAGCTTCGGAAAACTGACAGAAGAGATGCAGATATCAGGATCTAGCCCCAACGAGTCGGAAGCAGGCTTAAATGGCTCAGGCTCAAATTCAGCAAACAGAAGCATTATCCCGTGCGAGATAAGTAATCCCGCGCGAGATAATCACACGGAAAGTCGATTTTTATTTAGCCCTAATTTTTGGTCGGAACGGAAAGTCCGTTTTGAGGGGTTTCTAAGGCCTTTATCAGAACCTAACGACTAAGCAATCAATCCGATTTTTGTAAAACAAAGCCATGTAAGATTGTTTTTTTTTTGAAGGATTATATGCACATTTTTCTTGAAGGGACATCCGAAAGGGACTTTTTCCGAAGGGACTTTTTCCGAAGGGACTTTTCTGAATCCTTCTTTATTGTCAATTTTACATGGCATTGTTTTGATCAAAAACAAGAAAAGATCACCGAGTCAAAACCGACCGGTCACGGAGTGATCCTAAAAAGTCGATCTACATGAGAATGTGGCGATGCAGGGCTGGAAGGCTAGGCTCCCCGCGATATGACAATCTAAGTGGATTGAATACGCGGAGTGGGATTGTCCAACTTCGGAGAGACCGGCGACTAGGTGGTTACCGTCATCCGTCCTTAGTGTGGGTCCCGGGTTTATAGAGGGTATGCAGTGCAATGACAGTTATAGTATGATGTGCGCGTGTGTGATAGTCAATCTATGTGATAGAGTAAAATAGAAAGTTTTATTTTTTTTTGAAAGTTAAAAGAGAAAACAGATAGTGGCCGCACCAAGTGGTTGCCTACGTTTCTCCCAATCTAGGAAGACTCAGGCCGTCGTAGTTCCACATAAAGAGAGATAAAGAGAGATAAATAATTTAATTTACAACTCCCGAATCCCCAATGGACCGGACTTTAATTAAATAAAACCCAATCACACGCAGTTCATAAATAATAATCAATTATTTAAGGAAAATAAAGGTCCGAGTTCTACACCTTAAGGAAGGCCTTAAGATGCAGGAACTCTGCAGATAATGAATTCTGGGATCCCCCTTACATGTTCGGCTCTCGTCTTGGATTACGAGCGAAACAGGAGAAACCAAAAAACAACCAGACTGGAAGCCCTATCTCGCGCGAGATAATGATATATCGTGCGAGATATCTCCCATCTGAGAACAGAAAAAATTCGAATTTTACAAAATAGATTGAAAAACCTCTCTTTTAATTTTGACGCAAGTTTAAGCCTCTTTATTTTCAAATCCCTCAAATGTGAGTCGCCACTGTAGCGTTGTGAGAAAGAAATTCTGGTTCTTTTTATTTTTATGAGTCGCCACCTATATTATTTGATTGGAAACATAGAAAAACCATTTGAGAGATTTGGGTTTGGGGCTTAGGTTATGAAATGGGTAGGTTTAGAAGGCATCCATTACACCCAATCCGGAGATCGATCTTGCTAAAGAAAAGAGAGGTTTTTCAAAAGAAGAAGTAAAAAAACGAATTCAAATACTACAAATAAAGGTCCATTTGACGAGGTCAAACGGAATGTAGGATCGATTGCTTCGAGACCGTCTCCATGATTTGGAGAGGCTCTAGGCCGATCCTAGATTCTATGGACTTATACCACTCTAACAATCAATTAGAAGGAAGATTAGGAATTACCTTGCGTGAGGTGATTTGGGCAGAGTTTCGGCTCAATTTTAGAGTCGACCCTTCACGCGGACAGAGCTTCGCCTTGGTCCTTGGTTTGGAGATTGATGCTTGTTTATCAACAAGGTTGACAAACAAACTATGAGGTGAGTTTTAGGGTGATTTTGAAGGATTCTTTCAGGGAAAGAAAACGACAAAATGTGTGTGTGTTGTGTAAATTCGCGGTCCGGGACCTTCGACCTTCGACCTCTTGAGCCTTGGAAGTCACCAAGTATTTATAGAGGTTGGATATGAAGAAGTGGAGAGTTAAAACCCTATCAGATGGTTCTAGACCTCCTCTCCCATTGGTTGGCCGGAGAGATAAAGTTTTATCCCGGAAAGAGGTTGAAATCGACGAGGGAACTGTCGTCTGCAATCTGCAGAGGGAGATATCTCGCGCGAGACACGCCATCTCGCGGCGAGATATTGCTCCTGTGGACAGTTTTGTCCTTTCCTCGTTATCTCGTATGCAGTTTAGTCCCAAACTAACGGTAGTTAGTCAAAACTTTAACGAAACATGACGAAATGGTGGATTTCTACTTCTTGACTCAAAGCGAGACTTAGAGTGGTATAAGTATGATCCGATGTGTTCAGAATGGGGTGTCTACACTATTGTCCCTCTCTTACACAATTTTTTTTATCAAAATTCAATCAAGTTAATAAATAAATAATATGCAACGTTTATATTGAATTAAAAATGTATACTTGATTTACGTAATTTCAATAAATATCTAGTGAATTAACCCAAAATCAGGGACATAAATTTCTCAAAAAGACGATAGGAGATCCAACGGAAAGTTAATAAACTCAAAATCAAGAAAAATGAAGCTAAAAAACATTGAGAACTCGAACCCTTTTCCTCTTTCCTGGTTTCATAAGAAATGAAGATTCCTCTTCATTGGCTAGCTCAACTCAAAACAGGTAGGCCACCTGCAAAGATTTTGAAAATGAAAATTATGTTTTCTAATCCAAAGAAAAATCCTTCCTCTTATACGCCCCCCATTCCTTCGCTTATTTCCCACACGCTCTCTCACACAGTCACTCCGCCTTCCCAAACTCCGCTCCGATCAAATGGTCACTTCCCTAGACGTTCAGGAAATCGTCTCAAAACTCTCTTCCGATAAAGCCAAACTTTAAGTCGTAACCTCTCATCTCTCATTCCTCTGTTTTGTTTCATACTTTTGATGCTCATTTGATTTAGGGTTTTATTTTGATTATGTGAAATTACTATAAATTAGGGTTTGTTTTAATTTCTTGAAATTACTTTGAATTAAATTTCATTTTGATTCGGTGAAATTACTTTGAAATTATGGTTTATTTTTTATTTTATGAAATTACTTTGAATTAGGGTTTATTTTGATTAATGAAATCAGGAGGTGATTGAATTGTTGAATACCTGGCTAAAAGGAAAAAAATATGTCAGTTTCTTAGTGAGTTTTTTTTCATTGCAAGAGATTTTGGTCATGTAGCTTCTGTCCCTGTCCCCTGCCCTTCTCCCTCTACATGAAATGTAAAGTTAGTAATTTAGTTTATTGTCCCAAATTGTACATATTTGAAAACTAATAAAGTTCACATTTTTATTTCAGAATAATCAGAAATAAAAAAATATCAATGAAATCACAGTCTACCAAATAAAATTTTGTTCAACAATCCCACTCAATCTACCCACGATAATGTCAATCGGGTAAGAAATAGCAAATATTGTAAGGGGTATTAAACCAATACATCCTGCTCAATTGTAAAACATAGAATCAAATGTTTGAAATAAAATGCTAATGTCTCCTTATTTCTTGCCTACTTATCTAATTTCTCCTACTTGATTTTCTTGATTCCCTTAGTAACGGATAGTATTGGATATGTTGTTCAACAAATGTTCCTTGGAGTTATGGATGTTGAAGAACTGTCCCTCGACGTATCCTACATAAAGATAAAGTTAAATAACATGTATAATCTAAATAATAATGAAGATTATATAAAATTTAGATGTCGAGTCAATTGCACAAATATTATCAGTCAAGATTGACACATTTTCATCATAATGAAAATCAAATAAAAAGAGTGTAGTAGAAGATAAATAAATGATCCTTAGGAATTTACCTCGTTATTACCGTTCAAGCTAGACATATTTTCATCTCCATGATTCGGTTTGGAAGACACATTCTGCAACTTAAAACAATTAAAAGTCAAATATATAACATAATATAGATAGCTAATGTGACGTGGTTTATACTTAAATCGGAATTTATGAGTGATAAAAATGTGTCATGATGTTGGTATCCTCTGTTACCCGCTTCACTGTGAAACTTCGTTTCTTGTCGGGGGCATCTTTAGTTCTTTGGTCTACCTCAATTCTAAACAAACATTGCCTTCCAAACAAATTTCAAAAAGCTTCTGACAGTTGGTCCTCCTACACAGGAACAATATTTTTTATTATATGAAATATTATTAGCACCTTCTATAAAAATGACAAAATGAATTAAGTACCTCTGAAACATAAGAGTTACCGCAGTGCACATCCCAAGTAAGGAAGATGCACACCCATCAAACAACATAAAGTGATTCTCTGCTTCACTGATATCATTCATATCAGTGATCAATATTCTGATTTTGAACCTGTAAAGAAAAAAAAAATCAATTAATAGTACGAATGAAATGAGGTAATTTATATCTTCTAGATTTGTATAAAAAAAGTAATCGCCTTCCTCATATGTGTGCAATTCTTAATGTGAATTACTATGTTTTGATCCTCATTTCGCTTTTACAACAAATAACTATGTCTATAATTTTATTTTATTTTTGACATGCATTGTTGTCGTTGATGCAATGAAAGCCTTGAAGCTGGTAGATTGATGTAACTTTCTGGTCAACTTGCCAATGTAATATGTATTGTCTTACAGTTAACTCAGTTATATGTTTGGAAAATTTTATGGAAATGAATATAAAGAAGAAAAATAGTGGTCAAGATTAAAGTTGAAAAAAAAAAACTCACTCCTACACAGGTTACTACTGTTAGGGGTTCATGAAAATGTGGAAGAAATTGAGTGGTCAAGCTTGCTACTGTTAACACCAATACTTGCAGGTGTTAGGGGTTCATGAAAATATGGAAGAAATTGAGCCCTCAATGTTGCCAAGGTGGACTTTTGCCATCATTAGATAAGTGTGTTTTTCTTTGACAGTTGATCATTAAGCGTTAAGAAGTCATTCAATTTTTTGATTAGTTAAATAAGATTGAATACAATCAATAAAAATATTTTTATCAGCTCAAATAATCCCTAAGAAAAATAAAATTTTGTTGTGCTTAAATTAAGAAAAAAAATTGATTTTGTAATTAAATTTGGAAAAAATATTTAATCTGATTATAATTTTAGTATTCAATTTTGTTTAGTTAATTTTAGAATTAACTTATAATTAATCCTAATGTTCAAATTTGAAAGTCAATCTAGTTGTATAAGTTTCAAAATTTAACTTTTGAAAATTTTAAATATTGATTTTTTGTAAATTGTTAATTAATAATTGAAATCAATAACTTTTAAATCGACGAATTAAATACCGCCACGTGGATTTCCACGTCATAATGCCACGTGACAGGCTGTGTGCATTTTATTTTCTTCTACTTTAATATATAATATAGATTAGTATTTGAATTGCATCGTAAAGAAGAGTAGAACGTATATGGTTTGCAATTTTAGCGTAGTGAAAAGATGACAAAGAAGAGTAACCCAATCATTATGAATTGTATGAATTGTATACGCTACCAATTTGGTTATTTAACACTCTATGTTGGTTATTTTTACCTCCGTCTCAAAATAAATATTAAAAAAAATTAAATTTAATTTTGATCAAGAACATTTTTTAAAAAATAATAGACATTTATTTTGGAAGGAAGTACCATTTACATTGTTTGATATTGTCTACCACATTAAACTTTTGAAAATTTTAGATATTGATTTTTTGTAAATTGTTAATTAATAATTGAAATCAATAACTTTTAAATCGACGAATTAAATACCGCCACGTGGATTTCCACGTCATAATGCCATGTGGCGGGCTGTGTGCATTGTATTTTCTTCTACTTTAATATATAATATAGATTAGTATTTGAATTGCATCCTAAAGAAGAGTAGAACGTATATGGTTTGCAATTTTAGCGTAGTTAAAAGATGATAAAGAAGAGTAACCCAATCATTATGAATTGTATGAATTGTATACGCTACCAATTTGGTTATTTAATACTCTATGTTGGTTACTTTTACCTCCGTCTCAAAATAAATATTAAAAAAAAATTAATTTAATTTTGATCAAGAACATTTTTTTTTAAATAATAGACATTTATTTTGGAAGAAGTACCATTTACATTGTTTGATATTGTCTACCACATTAACATCCATACAAATCCCAAAAAATATAGAATCAAGTGTTTGGGATGAAAAAAAAAACAGACAATATAAATCAATGTTAAAAGTTTGATTATGAAATGGAACTGCCTTTGAGAGATTCAAATGATACACACAAAAAATAATTAAATTAAATTAAATCATCACAAGGACTCATTCTTTGCTAAGAAAAAAATGAAGTGAAGTGAAAGAAAGAGAGATACCTAGATGTTGACTTTGATAACGATTGAAAATGGAAGACATGTGAAAAAAAAATGTAATGACAAAGATAATATATTAGTATATCATTCAATTTTTTGATTAGTTAAAAAAGATTGAATACAATCAATAAAAATATTTTTATCAGCTCAAATAATCCCTAAGAAAAATAAAAGTTTGTTGTGCTTAAATTAAGAAAAAAAAATTGATTTTGTATTTAAATTTGAAAAAAATATTTAATCTAATTATAATTTTAGTATTCAATTTTGTTTAGTTAATTTTAGAATTAACTTATAATTAATCCTAATGTTCAAATTTGAAATTCAATCTAGTTGTATAAGTTTCAAAATTTAACTTTTGAAAATTTTAGATATTGATTTTTTGTAAATTGTTAATTAATAGATGAAATCATTAACTTTTAAATCGACGAATTAAATACCGCCACATGGATTTTCACGTCATAAAGCCACGTGGCGGGCTGTGAGCATTGTATTTTCTTCTACTTTAATATATAATATAGATGTTACAGATTCATGATATAGCTTATGCTCGTAAAATCCTTTAGATTTCTCTATCTTTTATAATATAGATCTCAAAATTTATTTAAAGCCAATCTTCTGGATAAGGAATAACCCCTTTATGGTATTTGAATGCCAAAGAACGTATGACAATGGATTGAGTTTTGAGTTGGTCTCCTGTGAGAACAAGGAGATCCGTCTCATGCATGAGACGGGTCGACCCATGGGTGGCAGCTCATGCCTTTTAAAACAGGTATTACGTTTAGAAAAAGTAATAGTTACAATCTCTTAATGTAATGACTGTATACATATAAATTAGCATTGTTAATAAGTAAACGTAATACCTGTTTTAAAGAAACAAAAGCTCGTTTTATCCATTTTTTCAAATGTAATACAAACTATATGTATTATAATACAAACTATATGTATTACATTTGAAATGTAATAACTGATTTTTGTTATAATAAGTATTACTTTTGCCAAACGAAGAAAATATAGGAAAAAACACTATTACTTTTCTGTATATATGTATTATTTTTACCCATTTTTTCAAATGTAATACAAACTATATGTATTATAATACAAACTATATGTATTACATTTGAAATGTAATAACTTATTTTAGTTATAATAAGTATTACTTTTGCCAAACGAAGAAAACATAGGGAAAAACACTATTACTTTTCTGTATATATGTATTATTTTTACCCATTTTTTCAAATGTAATATAAACTATATGTATTATAATACAAACTATATGTATTACATTTGAAATGTAATAACTTATTTTAGTTATAATAAGTATTACTTTTGCCAAA
Source organism: Adenophora triphylla var. japonica (assembly GCA_022495995.1). Taxonomy (NCBI): domain Eukaryota; kingdom Viridiplantae; phylum Streptophyta; class Magnoliopsida; order Asterales; family Campanulaceae; genus Adenophora; species Adenophora triphylla. The sequence goes on along the minus strand of JAFEMH010003113.1, from coordinate 230,781 downwards.
CGAAGAAAACATAGGGAAAAACACTATTACTTTTTTGTATATATGTATTATTTTTGTTGGTCACAAAGGTGACAACAAGGGTGAAAATACAGCTAGAGGGGGGGGGGAATAGCTGTTTAAAATTTTTCGCCCTTAAATTAAAACTAAACCTCTAAGCTTACAAAACCTCTGCAGTGTATAAGAAACTGCAAGTAGAGATGTAAAATGCACAGCGGAATATTGAAGTTATAAAGCGGTTTTGGGAGAGGCGGTTTTGCAAAGCGGTTTGATAGTGCGGTTTACTGAGAGTGCAGTTTGCAAATAAGTGAGATTTTGACAATGTTAACTCCAAACACAATTTCACAATAGAGGATAACTATATAAAGATCAAATAGAGAAAAAGATAATCAGTAAGCACAAAGAATAATAAATGCAGAAAGTAAGAACACAATATTTGGAGTGGTTCAATCGATAAACGATCTACGTCCACTACCAAGATGGTTAGTCTTGGATTTCTAAGAGAGATTTTATATTGAGTATTTGAGATTACAAAGTACAATAAAATCTTTTCTATGAAGAACAAATCCTAGACTATAACCAGTGTTTCTCAAATGAATAAACTATGTGTTTAAACAAGAGAGGTGTGTGTGTGTTCAAGATCAAGGCTCTTTAAATCTGAGAGATGTAGAGCTCAATGATTCTTAAATGTGTTAAGACTTGATTTCTGGGCTGGGGAATATTTCTTGAAGTATGAAGATGAAGATTCAAAGGACTTAGAATTTCTGGGCAGAGCTTCAACTTCTTATGAACACAACAATTTCTCAAGTTTCAAGCAAGCTTCAAATGATGAAGGTTGGGGGTATTTATACCCAAGCATCAGGAATATAGCCGTTGGACACAGCTGTTGTAAGGACAGTCCTTGATGCTTTCCCATTGGTCCACAGCAACCACTTTTGTCCTTTGGAACTGTTGTTGCAGGAAAAGCCGATCGCTTCACTGTAATCAAGGTGGTTAGGACATCTGTCACCTTTTTAAGATCCTTGCAGATCTTGTCTGAAAGTAGTCACGTGACAAGATATGGTGGTTGACATTTGATATTGCTGACGTGGATTCCAATGGTCAATGAGGTTCACTTCAAGTAGCCAATCATTGGGGGCGGTTCTGGGGTCAAGCGGTTTGATATGAAAGCGGTTCCACCAGAAGAAGGATTTCCAAAGGTGCGGTTTGCACATAGGTGTTCAAGCGGTTCCAAAAGAAGGGATCACAAGGCAGTTAAGCTATAAGCGGTTCTGCCAAGCGGTTCTTTGGGAAGCGGTTTTGAAACCTCTGAACTGCAATCCTTGGGTCCAATGATTCTTGAGCCAGTCTTCAAGCCTAATATTAACCTATCTTATAAAATGGACTTAGCTAAAAAATTGAAGTCTAAGCTTCATTACATAGGGTCCTAAAGTCCTTAAAATAAATAGGAGGTTATGGTATCAATCAAATCTAATACAAAATAGGAGGGTTAAAATATGCATACCCAACAATCTCCCCCTATTTGATTGATGCCATTACCTACTACAGCAAAAGCAAACATTTTACTTGGTAAAAATATGTCCATGAGAATTAACATGGTAAGTCATGTCTCAAGTCAATGCACACACTTAGCTTAAGCTATAGATTTCTATACTTTTGAAAGATTGAAAAACTTACAATTTGAAGAGTATAGAAATGCATTCAGTGCACTTAAAAAATATGATTTTAAGTTCAAAGTGCAGTTTAAACTGAATGTTTAAACATCAATTCAAAATAGTGATTTTTAAGTTGAAAAATATTTGAATGAGGTTTAAGACCATAAGCGGTTTCATTGTTCTGCAAACAAGTAGTTTGGTATGAACAATGTTTTGGAACCATGATGCAATTTCCATTAATTCCTCGAGTGGTTACAAAACAGGAATGAAAGAAAATTACAAGGTTACAAAAATCAAAAGTAAAGTAAGTTGGACAAAAGAAACTACAATGAAAGTGCGGTCCAAACTTACCAAAAAGAGTTCACAAAAAAAATTCAAGGAAAAAAAACGGTTTACTGCTGAGGCGGCTTGTTCACTTCATGCTCAGCTCCACTTGGTCCAGCTCTGCTTTGGTCTGGATCAAACGCTTTCCTCATCCTTCTATCTTCTTCAGCGGTTCTAGTCAGCAAGGATTCCAGATTCTTCAGGGCTTTGACTGATTTGGCAGAAGTAGAATTTGTGGTCTCAACTGCTTTGTTGTTTTGCTCTAGATTCTCCTTGATCAAATCTAGCTTCACATTGATGGAGGAATAGATGGATTTGAAAATGGTGTGGATTTCTTCTTGAACAGCAGCGGTTTGATCTTGGATGGATTCCTTCAAAGGATCAAGATCAACAGTAACAGTCAGAGAGGATCTTAGACTGTGCATTTCAGCTTCAATCTTGGTGTTGAATCCAATCTTTATGTTGTCAAGGCGGTCGGTAAATTCTTCTTGAATAGCCATCAACTTAGCCATAGTAGCATCTCCAACACAATCCAAGTTGACTTTGGAATCAACCTTGAAGCAATCAATTTGGGCAAGCACTTCTTCACGCAATGAGTCCAAGGCAGTTTGAACAATTTGGGACAAATGCGGTCTAGATTGAAGGAAGTCAAGGAATTTGGTGCTTAAGTTACCCAAATCTTTTTCAAGGGAAGAGAAAAGTTTCTCTCCAAGAACATCCAAAGATTTCTTCATCTCCTCAATAGATGCCTTGTCTTCTAAGGCTTTGACCAAACCAGCTTCAAGGGATTTCTGAAAGGCTTCAGAAGCGGTTTTGATCATGGACGTGGTTTGATCAGGAGGAGCGGTTGAGGAGGAGAATGGAATTACTGTAGATCTCTCCCCCTTAATGGCATCAAGCAAAGAGGCCTTAAGGTTAGCCAATTCAAGGGAGTGAGAATCCACTTTGGCTTGCAAAGAGCGGTTGGATTCAAGGAGGGTTTCATTGGAGGCGGTCAAGGAAATGACATGGCCTTGGTTAATAATCAGTTGGCCTTGAATCAGATTGAGGGTTTGGAGAATTTGGGAGTACTCAGAAGGAGGGGCGGTTGATGGTGAGGCGGTTGGAAATATGGGAGGCGGTTGAGTTTGGTTGGTTTCAGGAGCGGTTTGTGTTTGAGGAGGTTTTGGAGGAGGGGTCTTTTGAGTTTGGGGGGAAGCTTGGGGAGTTGGGGATTTTGCAGGTGAGTTGGATCTGGAGCGGTTGGGTGTAATTGAATGGGAGCGGTTTAGGTTAGGGGAATTGACAGGGGTTGGATCAGCTTGGGATTTGGTAGGTGTTTGGTTGGAGTGTTGGGAATTTATGGAATGGGAATGTTGGGGTGAGGATTGTGCAGATTGTGAAGATAAAGGGGAAAGGGATTTTCTAGGGGAATTAGAAGGGGAATTTTGAGTGGATTGGATTGGGGAATTTCTAGTAGGTGAGGGAGAGGGTGAAGGTTGGACAGGTTTGGTTTTCTTAGGAGTTTTCTTTCTAGCAGCCATCTTCATTCTCTTGGGTTTCTCCCCCTGAGTTGATGCGGTTTTGATGGGGGAAGGGGTTATGGATTTGGATTTGGAAGGGGATTTGGAATGAGAGTTGGCAGGGGATTGGTCTGGGGATTTGGTTGGTGATTGGACAGGAGTGGATTGGGTGTTTGGGGGCGGTTGGTTCTCAGAAGGCGGTTCCTTATGAGAAGCGGTTTCAGATGTGGATTTGCCCTTGGCTTTATATTTTTCAGCCTGAGCCTTGGCCAAACTTGCAATTCTGTCCTCAAGAACCTTCATCTGTTCTTCTACAGTTAATCCAGCCATCTCATCCCTAGCCTTCTTCGCTCTAGCCACCAAGTTGGGAATACTTGGGTCTTCTTCCTCTTCTTCATCTTCTTCCTCGTCTTCCTCATCTACCAGGTTGAAAGTTTCAGGTTCAGGTTTCTTAGACAGTTTCCTCTTCTTACTGGGACCAGCTCCATCATCAGCTTTAGGCGGTTGGGTTGCTGGAGCGGTCTTTGACTTCTTGGGAGGCGGTTCAGCTCTGGCTTGGGGCTTCCTGGACCGCTTGGCTCCTTTAGCTTTTGGAGCAGTTGAGGGATTTCTCAGCTCATAGGGTTCCTTCCTTGGGTAGGTATTTGCATCATACAGAGATTTGTATAATGCATCTCCATTGGCATACCTGAAGGAATGGCATGCAAGCAATCCAAGGGAATCAAAAGAACAGTCCACCACCAGCTCAGGATTCTTGGTGACCATATCATCTAGATGCTCATAGTCCATCAAAAGAGCGGTTATGATCCTGCTAAATGGTCTCCACCTCTGATCTTCTCCTTTGACCTTGGACTGATAGGTCTCAACACTGTCCTTAATCTCTAAGTAAAGGATTCTTGGCCAGTGTAGCTTGATCTCCATGAAAATTGCAGAACTATACATCCATTGTTGGGATGTAAAGTTATTATGGTTTCCAGTCTTCCCACAAACTGTTCTCCCAACAAGATGACCAATGTGGCTCATCAGCTCACCAAAATCTTTCCTTGCAATCTTCTTGTATCTCCTAGACATGGTATCAACCTTGGCGGTTGCTAAGGCTGCATTGTCCTGAATATCTTGATCAACCTTTATAGGAGCTCCACTAACATTGAATCTGAAAAGTCTTCTAATATCAATGTAGTCAATTGAGAGCTTCAATCCTTCTACAACAGCGGTCAGGCAGGAAACTCTCTGGCCTTCATCAAGAACTCTTGAACTCTTCTTAGCGGTTGCAAAGAACTGATCCACGAAAGATGGCACTATGAAGTTCTGTTTTTTGGTGAAAAGCGGTAGGATGCCAGAGATTCTCAGCTTTCTCAGCAATTCTCTTCCTAGAAGTCTTGAGCTCATCCTCATTAACTTCCCAACCTGGAATGAAAGTAGATGGATCCTACAAAGTAAAGCATGAAGTGTGAGATCCATAGTTTGTATTCACAGTCACTAGCGGTTTGGGCACCAAGTGGTTTATCAATGGTGCGGTTTGAAAATTTTCAAACCTCAAGTGAGCTATGAATACACAAAAATAATGAGGATAAAATTACTTAAGTACGTGGCATTGTAATCCAAACGTATCCCACACTGCAAGCGGTGCTTAGAGAGGAACTTCTTGATTTCCAGCCTATATACTTAGTAAAATAAAAATATAATGAAGGAAGGAAATCAAAATAGCATGCGGTTTCAAATGATTTGAATAAGCGGTTTTAGCATGCGGTTTTTGAGTTGAAAGAAAGAAGCGGTTTGAAACGGAGTAAGTTAAGCGGTTTGCATACAAGCGATTTCAAACCTAGTGAAATTCAAAATTTTTGAAAAAGATAAAAATTTTCTAAGTGTTGAAAAACACTTATGCAGATTCAAGGCATCCAAAACTTATGATTTTTCAAGAAAAGTTCATGGGTTTCATGAAGAACACGAAGAACATTCATGAACACCAAGAACAGAGATTTTCAAAACTTAACCAAAATCAACAAATAGCATGTCAAAATGATCACATTGGGAAGGAAATTAACAATATATCATTAAAATTACAACCTTTACCCAGAATCATCAAGAAACACTAAAAATGTAAAGTGGATTTTCGAAGTAGAGAAACTGAAAATCATAAAATTAGTACTCAAATCATGCATTGATCATGAAATAAATTACATATATCTAATCTAAGCATGAATCCGAGCATATCCCAACAAAAATCATTGAAAATGACCAAGAAACAAGAACACAATCAACCAAAATCAGAGATAAGCATACGAACAGTCAAAATGTTCAACAATGGCAGTTTGAAGAAATCTGAAGAACAAGAGTTAGAAGATGTTACCATTTCCAAAATGGGTTTCTTGGGTGCTCTTGCTACAGTTGAGGCCCTTTGTCTCTTAGAAGTAGTGGCCATTTTTGATTAAGTAAGAAAAATGGAGTTTTTAAGGTTTTTGAGAGAGAAAGTGAGTTGGTAGACAGAGAGAGAGGACGGTTGCAGAGAGTTGGCAGAAAAAGGTTTTAGGTTTCACCAACTTAGGTATATATAGGGTGAAGGGCAAGACAGTTGGTTCAGGAAGGAATGATTGAATTAAACCAACTGTTGCACCCTTTCACCTCCTGCACATCACTCTATGACGGCTGACATGAAGACTTTAAATGCTCATGTCCCCTTAGCATTAAATGCTCTTAAATTTTGAAATTTTTGAGGAAAAACATTTGCAAAAATACCCTTATGTCAAAAAATAAATAAAGGAATTTGAACAGTTTTTTTTAAGTCAAGATAAGCAATAAAAATAGACAGAGTTTACTTCTTATTGAAACGCGGTTTTGATCCAAGCGGTCTGACTGCATCAAGTGGTTTGGAACTTGCGGTTGGATGCAGGCGGTTCGACTGCTTGCGGTTTTGTCACAGGCGGTTCAACATAAGCGGTTTGATTCCAAAAGGAATTTCAACCTAGACTCAACAAACAAGTTAGCAAATAAAAAGTATGGAATTTATTTAAGTTCAAGCATATCCATTTCTCCTCTGAGAAAAGAAAATCTCTTGGAGTCAAGAGCCTTTGTGAGGATATCAGCAATCTGGTTGTCTGTCCCCACGTACTCTAAATGGATATTCCTCTTCTCCACATGGTCTTTGAGGAAATGATACTTGATATATATGTGCTTGGTCTTGGAATGCATGACAGGGTTGTTGGAGATAGAAATTGTTGAAGTGTTGTCGCACATGATCGGGCAATTTCCTTCTTCAATTCCATAGTCCACCAATTGCTGCTTCATCCAGAGGATTTTACAGCAATAACTACCAGCAGCAATATACTCAGCCTCTGTGGTTGACACTGAAACTGAAGCTTGCTTCTTGCTGGCCCAAGCAACTAGTCTATTCCCGAGGAAATGACAAGTCCCACTAGTGCTTTTCCTGTCAATAGTGCAAGCTGCATAATCTGCATCTGAATAACCTATAAGATCGAAATTCGAATCTTTGGAATACCAAAGTCCAAGGTTAGTGGTTCCAGATAAATAGCGGATTATACACTTGACTGCAATAAGATGTACTTCTCTAGGATCTGCTTGATAGCGTGCACATACACAGACACTAAACATGATATCGGGCCTACTAGAAGTTAAATAAAGTAATGAGCCGATCATACCTCGATATAAAGTTTGATCAACTTTCTTACCTTTGAGATTTTTATCTAGCTTATTGCTGGTGGCCATTGGAGTATCATATGCTTTAGCATTTTCTAATCCAAACTTCTTTATTAGCTCCTTGGTGTATTTGGCTTGGCTGAGGAAAATACCTTCTTCGCATTGCTTGATTTGAAGCCCGAGGAAGAATGTTAATTCTCCCATCATGCTCATCTCAAACTTGCTTTTCATTAGCTTCTCGAAACTCTTACAAAGTAACTCATTAGTAGAACAAAAAATAATATCATCGACATAAATTTGAACAAGTAAAGTATGCTCATTATATTTGGCAATAAAAATAGTTGTATCAATTTTACCGCGTTTAAATCCTTTTTCTAGTAAAAATTTAGAAAGAGTCTCATACCATGCCCTTGGAGCTTGCTTAAGTCCATACAAAGCTTTCTGGAGTTTGTAGACATGATTGGGAAATTTGGAGTCTTCAAATCCAGGCGGTTGGGCAACATAAACGGTCTCTTGCAGTTCGCCGTTGAGGAATGCACTATTTACGTCCATTTGATATAACTTGAAATGCTTGAAAGAGGCGTAGGCTAAGAAGATTCTGATAGCTTCCAATCTTGCAACTGGAGCAAAGGTTTCGTCATAATCAATTCCTTCTTCTTGCCTATATTCTTGTGCAACCAACCTTGCTTTATTCCTAGTGATGCTTCCATTCTTATCCATCTTATTCCTAAAAACCCACTTAGTTCCTATCACTCCTTGATCCTGAGGTCTAGGTACCAAAGTCCAGACCTTGCATCTTTCAAACTGGTTGAGTTCTTCTTGCATGGCAACGACCCAACTGGAATCTTGGAGTGCTTCATCAATCTTCTTGGGTTCAACTTGAGATAAAAGAGAAGTATGCTCGTCATAATTCGATCTCCTTGTTTGAACACCGGAAAACAGATCACCAATCACATTTGTGAGGGGGTGACTGCTGACTTCACGAACCTCCGGGGGTAAGTCTGGTTGGACTGAGGTTTGCTGAAGATCTTCAATTGGAACGTCGTTAGATCCTTCAGCGAAGTCATGGAAGGTAAGTTGACGAAGAGGTTCTATAAGTTGGATAGGGGAATTCTCAACTTCTTCTTCCCTTGGAGTTGCATCTGGAGTAGGAACTTCAGGTGCGGTTTCAAAATTGCGGTTTGAGGGAATTTCAGTTGAAGATGCTGGATTTTGCGGTTGAGGTTCAGGTTCGGTTTGAGATGGTTCACCTGTTTCATTATGCTCAACAAAATCATCAGCAACATTTGGAGCCAAATGTGGCTCAAGGAGAGAATGCTCATCAAAAGTAACATGGACAGACTCAACTATTTTTAAACTAGTTTTATTGAAAACACGAAAAGCTTTAGAATGTTTAGCATACCCAACAAAAATACCTTCGTCGGCCTTGGCTCCGAATTTACCTCTATTTTCTCTTCCGTTGTAGAGGACAAAGCATTTGCAGCCAAAGATCTTGAAGAATGCAATGTTGGGGGTTCTTCCTCGCCAAAGCTCATAGGGAGTCTTGTTATAGTTTTTGTTGATGAGGGAGCGATTCTGAGTGAAGCATGCGATATTGATTGCTTCAGCCCAGAAATACTGAGGTAGCTTCGCTTCAGATATCATTGTCTTTCCAGCCTCAATCAACGTCCCATTCTTCCTTTCCACAACCCCATTTTGTTGTGGAACACCAGCGGTTGAAAAATTGTGATCAATCCCATGGTCATCACAATACTGAGCAACACCGTTGTTCTCAAATTCTGTTCCATTATCTGATCGAACACTAATGATGTCATCTTCTTTTTGAGTTTGGAGCCGTCTAAAGAGTGCGGTGAGAATCTCGTAGCAATCATCTTTGGAAATCATCATCTCAACCCACATATATCTTGAATAATCATCCACCACCACTAAGGTATATCTATTTCCTCCAATGTTGGCAGTGGTTACGGGTCCAAACAGATCTATGTGAAGCAGTTGTAAGCATCTGGAAGTTGATGGAGCGATCTTGCTGGTGAAAGACGACGCGAACTGCTTACCAAGTTGACAAGCACTGCATTTCTCTGGATGGTGGTCAGCCACTTTAGGTAAACCACGAACGAGGTTTTCCCTACCAATCTTTGCAAGATACTTGAAGTTCAAGTGGCTCAACCTCTTGTGCCATAGCCAACTATTTTCGCTCACATTCTTAGCTACAAAACAGAGATTAGTAATACTACATGCAGAATTTAGATCAATAATGTAAATATTACTCTTACGAATCCCTGTGAGTAGGGTGACGCCGAAAATGCTATCTTTGATAAAGCAATTTGATGACGTGAAGTTGCAAAGCATTCCTTTGTCGCAAAATTGAGAAATTGAAAGGAGGTTGTGCTTGAGTCCTTCAACAAGAGAAACCTTCTCAATGGTTAGGTTTCCTCTCCTTATAATACCATATCCAATGGTCTTGCCTTTGTTGTTGTCACCAAAGGTTACATAAGGACCACTTGCTTCAATGACATCCTCAAGTAATGATCTATCTCCAGTCATATGTCTCTGAAAGCAAACCACCGTCAAGATACCATTCATTATCCTTGGAGTGACCAGCCATTAAGCAGAGGACCTGAAATGTAAACATTATGAATGAGGTCCCCCTTTATTCCTTGGGTCCTGAAGTTAGCAACCCTTTACGACCCACACCTGCTTGACAGAAGGAGGTTTACTCTTCCTGGCATTGGATGTGAACCACAAAAGGCATTCTGCAGCATTGTGACCTAAACCATCACACACAGAACATTTATAATAGCTACAAGCTTCATGAGGTTTTACTAACTCCTTACTCTTCTTAGGAGTTGCATGCGATTTGGGAGAAGCGGTTGTAGCTGGGACAAAAGGAACTGGCTTTAGTTTGACCACGTATTTTCTAGGAACGCTATTCCTGCTTTTGAAGGCAGGAGGAGCGGTCGAAGAAGAGGCGCGGTCAGACCTGGAGTTGCCAGTACCACCTTTTCCACCTGAAGCGGTTGGAGCAGGGATACGGCCAATTCCATAAGCCATTTCCTCTTCAGCTACACTCTTAGAATCCTTTGGCTTCATCTTAGAGTTCTTACCATATTGCTTCCCTTTTGGGTAGACGTAATTAATTTGTCATCCTTTACCCTTTCCTTTTGCATGCTTCCCCTTAGGAATTTCTTTAGTTAGTTCTAAAATTTCCTCATCCTTTTCACTCGAGGATGCACACTTCTCCTCTTCCTCAGATCCAAAACCTAGACCTTCCTTAATTCCAGGAGGAACTTGGGAGTCTATGATTTGATCCTTGGTGGATTGAGACTTGAGCCACGAATCAATAATCTTTTGGAGATCGTTGATTTGGGTTACCAAGTCATCATTCCGAAGTTGAAGTGCAGCAACCTTAGTTTCAAGGATGCGGTTCTGATCAGCAAGAGGAGTCATATTTCTGATTTGGTCCTTAAGATTTGAAATTTCAGACCTCATCACAGTTTTCTCCGTCTTGTACAGATTAATTTCATCATGTGCTAAGCTTAAGGCTTTCTTAAGATTAGAGAATTGATGGATCACCATTTCAGCCTCCTTGAACATCCTTTCATGTTCCATAGGAGAAACCTCTTCCACCACCTTTTTCAAAATTTTCTTTGGAATTGCTTTTGAAGGTGGAGCATTTTTAGATGAGAAAATGGGACGTGAATACGAGCAATTTCCTATCTTAACGCTAGGAGTAAGTTTGATATCATCATCCAATTTATAATTTGGAAGTTTTGCAAAAACCTCTTTTTCTTCCATATCTTGCAACTCAAATGATTCAGAATCTGATTCATCGGAAGCGTCTGCAACTAAGCAGAGATTAACCTCTTCGGTTTCATCATCACTTCCATCATCAGAATCTGTTTCAATCCATGTTGCTAATTCCTTGGAATTCTCTTCCTCCTCAGCAACCTTTCCCTTGCGATGAGAAAATTTCGAAGGAAAAGTTTTCTTTTTCATGTATTCATATTTAGGCTGTGGATACTCAGATGCAAAGTGGCCAGGTTTTCTACAGTTGTAGCAAACTAGGTCACCCTTTTTCTTTGTATCTGCAGCCCTAGAAAATGTTGCAGGAGGTTTGCCTTTTGAAAATGATTTTGTGAAAGGTTTTGAAGATTTTCTAAATTTTTGGAATCTTTTCACAAACATGGCAAAATCATCATCATCCATCTCGATGAGTGATGAGGTTGATATGGAAGTATCAGTGGTTTGATTGGATGTAGATGGTTTCTCCTCATGTTCCACTACAGACATGGAAAGCGATTTGATTTTCCCTTCTATCTCTTCAATATGATTTAATTTAAGTTCATAGACTCTAAGATTGGCATACAAGTTACTTAACGACCAAGTACCCAATACTTTGGAGTCTTCTAGAGAGGTAGCCTTATTTACCCATCTAGAACCTAAAGCAGATAGGAAAGTCATATTGATTTCCTTATCGGTTAAAGTTTTACCAAGAGATCTACAAGCATTAACTACCTCAACATAGCGATCGTAGGTTTGACGTAAGGTTTCGTTGGGTTTTCTGTTGAAGTTGTTGTAGGATCTTTCAACAGTGTATAATTTGCTTTCCTTGCACTCTTCGTCACCTTCGAGGTAGCTCTCTATGGCATCCCAAATCTGCTTTGCGGTTTTGAGGTACATTACTTTCTGGAGAGTTGAAACGGAAAGGGTTCCAGAAATGATGTGCCTAGCCTTGCTGTCCAAGGCAACTAATCTCTTCTCTTCATCCGACCACTCTTCTTTTGGCTTTTTGACTTCTGGAGTTTCAGCATTGGTGGTTGCATCAGTGTTAGCCTTCATTAGAATTAGAGGTCCATTGATTACGCATTCCACCAACATTTCATCTATAGTTTCCAAATGAATAAGCATTCGACACTTCCAGATGTCAAAGTGGTCTTCGTCCAAAATTGGAATGTGTGAATAGTTAACAGTTGTCATTGTCTTTGAGGTTGCCATAATGAATCGGCACACAAGCTGTTAAGCTTGAAAAACAGTGGTTTTTAAAAGTGTCTGCTCTGATACCACTTGTTGGTCCCAAAGGTGACAACAAGGGTGAAAATACAGCTAGAGGGGGGGGTGAATAGCTGTTTAAAATTTTTCGCCCTTAAATTAAAACTAAACCTCTAAGCTTACAAAACCTCTTGCAGTGTATAAGAAACTGCAAGTAGAGATGTAAAATGCACAGCGGAATATTGAAGTTATAAAGCAGTTTTCGGAGAGGCGGTTTTGCAAAGCGGTTTGATAGTGCGGTTTACTGAGAGTGCAGATTGCAAATAAGTGAGGTTTTGACAATGTTAACTCCAAACACAATTTCACAATAGAGGATAACTATATAAAGATCAAACAGAGAAAAAGATAATCAGTAAGCACAAAGAATAATAAATGCAGAAAGTAAGAACACAATATTTGGAGTGGTTCAATCGATAAACGATCTACGTCCACTATCAAGATGGTTAGTCTTGGATTTCTAAGAGAGATTTTATATTGAGTATTTGAGATTACAAAGTACAATAAAATCTTTTCTATGAAGAACAAATCCTAGACTATAACCAGTGTTTCTCAAATGAATAAACTATGTGTTTAAACAAGAGAGGTGTGTGTGTGTGTTCAAGATCAAGGCTCTTTAAATCTGAGAGATGTAGAGCTCAATGATTCTTGAATGTGTTAAGGCTTGATTTCTGGGCTGGGGAATATTTCTTGAAGTATGAAGATGAAGATTCAAAGGACTTAGAATTTCTGGGCAGAACTTCAACTTCTTATGAACACAGCAATTTCTCAAGTTTCAAGCAAGCTTCAAATGATGAAGGTTGGGGGTATTTATACCCAAGCATCAGGAATATAGCCGTTGGACACAGCTGTTGTAAGGACAGTCCTTGATGCTTTTCCATTGGTCCACAGCAACCACTTTTGTCCTTTGGAACTGTTGTTGCAGGAAAAGCTGATCAGGCTTCAGCTGCAATCAAGGTGGTTAGGACATCTGTCACCTTTTTAAGATCCTTGCAGATCTTGTCTGAAAGTAGTCACGTGACAAGATATGGTGGTTGACATTTGATATTGCTGACGTGAATTCCAACGGTCAATGAGGTTCACTTCAAGTAGCCAATCATTGGGGGCGGTTCTGGGGTCAAGCGGTTTGATATGAAAGCGGTTCCACCAGAAGAAGGATTTCCAAAGGTGCGGTTTGCACATAGGTGTTCAAGCGGTTCCAAAAGAAGTGATCACAAGGCAGTTAAGCTATAAGCGGTTCTGCCAAGCGGTTCTTTGGGAAGCGATTTTGAAACCTCTGAACTGCAATCCTTGGGTCCAATGATTCTTGAGCCAGTCTTCAAGCCTAATATTAACCTATCTTATAAAATGGACTTAGCTAAAAAATTGAAGTCTAAGCTTCATAACATAGGGTCCTAAAGTCCTTAAAATAAATAGGAGGTTATGGTATCAATCAAATCTAATACAAAATAGGAGGGTTAAAATATGCATACCCAACAATTTTTACCCATTTTTTCAAATATAATATAAACTATATGTATTACATTTGAAATGTAATAACTTATTTTAGTTATAATAAGTATTAATTTTGCCAAACGAAAAAAACATAGGGAAAAACACTATTATTTTTCTGTATATATGTATTACTTTAATGCATACAAACTATTACTTTATATGCATACAATCATTACATTATATTATAGTAACTATTACCTAAAAAAAATTTTTATCTGTTCTTCCAAAACGTATCGCGGAGGAAGAACAATACCAGTAAAATACCTTTTCCTCTACTGCCTTGAGTTTCACTCATCTCAGAAGAAGGTTATTTTTTTTTCCCCAAAAATTAAAATAATATTTTCTGATCAAAGACGAAGAAGAAGAAACGTTTTATGTATCTCTCTATGATATCATCATAATTCTTGTTCCTTTCCTCAATTTCTGTGATAAACTTGTTCCTTTCCTCAATTTCTGGGTAAATTCCCTAATTTTTTCTTCTACCTCCGTCGTTGTGTCTTGCTTCACGTAATTGATTTGTGTTTTCTTTGAACACATTTCTTTGGTGGGTTTGGCCGGAGAAGGGGAAGCTTGGGTTGAAGAAGACGATTCTCCCGCTCCCGCTGCTCTGCGTTTACGTATAGAGAGAGAGAGAGAGGGGTATTCTTGGGCGGGTCATGGTCATGAATCCGACCCGTCTCATGAATGAGACGGGCATTGTTGTTCTCACATGAGTTTTTGTCTTGAGTTTTTGAGAAATAATAATCTAACTAAATACACTAGAGTCATTAGAGTCATTATAGAACTTTTACCTTCTTTTGGGAAATATAAATTTGTTGCTTAATGTTTAGTTTCTGGTATTTCTTTTGCAATTTTTGGTTTACTCAATTTTTTTGTTTACTCTTACTACATTACATTAGGGTTTGACAAAAAGCCACCGGTAGAGAGTTTCACTAATTAGCTTTTAAAGTGGGATACCTGAGTGGTTGCAAATTTACTGAGTTTATACAATAGAACCACGTAGAAGCTGCCAACCAATCGGATTGTTCAGTTGACGACTAAAGTTAGAAAATTCCTTTGTTCAAATGTTTATTTTTAAAAGATGTTTATGAGTTTTTTGTTCTTATTTTTTTTTTTACCTTACATGAATTATAACGTATAAAAACTTTAAAGTATCAGATGACTTAATGTTGTGTATATATTTTTTTTAAATCTCTAATACTATGTTAATAATGATATTATATTTGTTTTGATTTAATTGATTTTAAAATTTATTTTCTTAAATTAATCTTTATATTTATAAGCAATTTCTTTGATTTGTTTAAATATTTTGTCAAATTTTCATGTTGTGCGTTTAATACATGGGGGTTACACTATATAATAATAAAGTAACCCACAAAAATAAAAATAAATGCCAAAAGCCAAAATAAAAATAAAAATAAAAATAAAAATAAAAATAAAAATAAAAATAAAAATAAAAATAAAAATAAAAATAAAAAAAAGAAATTAATAAAATGTACTCGTATGCATACTCATATTATCTAAAACCTAAAAAAGAAAAAGAGAAAGAAATGAAAAAAAAAAAAATGCTAAACAATTAAAAAAACACCAGACCGACCTGAAGATGAACACACGGGTCGGCCCGGCCCGCCAAAGATAAGCCCACGGACTAGGCGGACTTACCCGGCCTGTTCTGTCTTTGTCAGCGGGCCAAGCCCGCTCCAGCCCGCCCAAATTAATGGTACCCGGCCTGCTCCGTTTGCCCGTTTAAATGGGTAGGCAGATTCACGATTTTTTTTTTTTAGAAATTCAAAAGCTAAACAAGGAACTTAACCATTGAGCCACTTGCTTATGTATGCTAATAGTTAGATTACTTAATATTAATCAGTTAATTTAATTAAAGTCAAGTACTATTAAGACTATGTTTAATCCTTTTGGTGTATTTTGTTTGATCAATTTGACAAAAGTAAAGTTTATTTTGAATTTTCAATTCACATCTTTATTTTATTTTTATATACTTATTCAATTACTTTAATAAATATATTTTCCTAAAACAACAGACGGCGGGTCGAGCTCACCACCACCTCCCATTTTCTTGTTTTGTGATCGAGATTGATTTAACATTTGTATTTGTAGTAGGTTTCATTAAACTGAAAAATTATTGAACATAAAAGGACGACGAAGTGAGTAAACTCTGAAGTCAGTAAAATTTGCATATTGGCCAATCATATTTAGATTACATAAAAATGTATTGCATGCTAAAGTCACTATCATAGTAGCAATTGGAGTAGATGGTCCAAAAATTAAATAAATTCATAGCTCATTGAATAATACCATCAACTTCTTCCATACTTTTAATTACAATTTCTGAAAGCTGTGGTGGTAGCTAGTGATGGGGTTGGGTGGTGGTAGTGTTGGCTGGCATTGGTTGGTGGACGGAATAAATGCTATTTAACTACAAATTTTGTAGATAATAATAAAATACATAAATATAGTAATAATTTAAAAATAAGTGTCAGTTTAACAAAATATCAGTGTAACAAAGTGTCAGTGCATGTGTAACAAAGTGCCAGTGTATAAAAGTGCTAGTGCTAGTGTCAGCTTAACAAAGTGCCAGTGTAACAAAGTGTCAGTGCATGTAAAACAAGTGCCAGTGCATGTATAACAAAGTGTCAGTCCCAGTTTAACAAAGTGTCAGTGTTAGTGTAACAAAGTGCCAGTGTAAAAAAGTGTCAGTGCATGTATATTAAGTGCTAGTGTAAAAAGTGTCAGTGTTAGTATAACAAAGTGTCAGTATAAAAAAGTGTCAGCTTTAGTGTTATGAAGTGCCAATGTAAAACACGTTTTTCCTAAGCTCAGAAAAAAACGCGTTTTTCATAAGACCAACTCTAAAAAGATTGTTGGGAGGGGTTAAAAAGTAAAAAAAAAAAAAAAAAAAAAAAAGCGCAAAAATTATTTGCTATCGACCTGACTATGTACTTTTTTTAGGACAAAAATATCCCTTTTTTATTTAATATCAAATTAATTTGGGGCTATTTTGGACAAATTAAAAAAAAACAATTTTTTTTAAAGCTTTATGTACTGACTGTGAAGAAAGAGACCAAATTCATGCGGGCTTCTGCGGGCCTGTTTCCAATTATCCAAGCCCGATCCGCAGGCAAGTCACGGGCTCGGTTTCACGGGCCTTGAGGCGGACAAGGCAGGCCACGGGCCACGGGCCACAGGCAAGCAGGCCGACCGACGGAGTTGGGCCCAAGATGTTCATCTTCAACCAGACCCCCATTTCCTCGTAACCCCCTAGATCTCCTTCTAGTAAAACCTATTCCATCATTTCATGGCCCAGCTTTTTCGAAACGGACATAAGTCATTTTCCTTTCTATCCAAGCCTCCCTCCCCACACAACCTATTCCTCCCACTTCTCCTTTTCCTTCATTTAACCGTTCCTCCCTCTCCCTCTTCTTCAGCAGCCTCTCCAAATCTGGAAATTTTTGAATTAACAGATCTATGATTTTGAATCCCTAAAATCCGAAATTTTTATTTTGAAAAGTCAAATCTTAAAAGCGATCTAAGATTATGTCAACCCATTTGATTTGATTTGATTTTTTTTACATTTTGATCTTTAAATTTGGGTGAGAATGGTTGCAGTAATGGTGGGTGTTGGTGATTTTATTACGATTTGAGATGATTTTGTTGTTGCGGTGGAGAATGGGCGGCAATGTGTTATGAACTTGAGTGATTATCAATAACGTATGCAAAGGGAATATCAATTTACAGAGGGATTCCGTAAATTGACTCAGAATTTAGATAACAAAGAGAATTAGATTGAGATGAGCTGAGATAGAGGAAGAGAGAGAGAGTTGAGAGAAGAATTTAGATTGAGAAAACAGAAGAAGAATTGAGATGAGAACAGATGAATTGGGCTGAGAAAGAGAAGAAGAATTTTGGGGAGGAAATTGTTATAATTTTTCATTGATACTGCAAACCTCAATTCACGTTGTATATAACGTGATACATTACAAGGCAATTCCCAAGCCTACCCTTCTCATATAACGGAAATAACAAACTAACCCTTCTACTAAACGACACCGTATTACTAACTTTAAAACTAACAGACACTTAACGGAAATATTGAAATGTGACTAACGGTACCCCCAAATTAACGGTAAGAAACCCAGATCATTACATTCCCTACTCCTTCAAACAATCCTTGTCCTCAAGGATTTAATCAATCCCTTTAGCAACTTTGTGTTTCATTGCGTCTAATAATTGAAGTCCTTGGTCCACATTATCAACATGCAAGCAAACGATGAGGAGGGCATGTTGCAAAATACTTGATGGAGAACAATCATAATTAGATTCCACAATTGAAGTTAGCCATGTAACTAGTATATGCTCCACATAGTTGGGCACAGACTGCTTAAGTGCCAATAATGTTGCTACAATATCCTTGTTATGAACTTGAGTGATTATCAATAACGTATGCAAAGGGAATATCAATTTACAGAGGGATTCCGTAAATTGAACTCAGAATTTAGATAACAAAGAGAATTAGATTGAGATGAGCTGAGATAGAGGAAGAGAGAGAGTTGAGAGAAGAATTTAGATTGAGAAAACAGAAGAAGAATTGAGATGAGAACAGGTGAATTGGGCTGAGAAAGAGAAGAAGAATTTTGGGGAGGAAATTGTTATAATTTTTCATTGATACTGCAAACCTCAATTCACGTTGTATATAACATGATACATTACAAGGCAATTCCCAAGCCTACCCATCTCATATAACGGAAATAACAAACTAACCTTTCTACTAAACGACACCGTATTACTAACTTTAAAACTAACAGACACTTAACGGAAATATTGAAATGTGACTAACGGTACCCCCAAATTAACGGTAAGAAACCCAGATCATTACATTCCCTACTCCTTCAAACAATCCTTGTCCTCAAGGATTTAACCAATCCCTTTAGCAACTTTGTGTTTCATTGCGTCTAATAATTGAAGTCCTTGGTCCACATTATCAACATGCAAGCAAACGATGAGGAGGGCATGTTGCAAAATACTTGATGGAGAACAATCATAATTAGATTCCACAATTAAAGTTAGCCATGTAACTAGTATATGCTCAACATAGTTGGGCACAGACAGCTTAAGTGCCAATAATGCTGCTACAATATCCCATACGTCCAAAGCCTTATACATATGCTTGTATTGGTTTAAGGACCATACGATATTATATCCCCAGTGAATCAGTTCCTTATCAGGAAAAGCTTCAACATCAATACTTGCACTTCTGTGGGATATGTTCTCCAGCTTTTGCCCTCCGATCCAGAAGAATTCAACGGCAGCCTTTTGAGACCTTGCCTGGTACATTGGATTCAATAAATCTGCATCAAAATTACGAGCCACAGCAAGAACCATATTTGCAGGAGACACAACAAGGCCAAAGCATGAATCAAACACATTAGGATCATCAGTGGAGCTCTTCACACCAAGACAGTTAAAGGGAATAGGATCATAACGGAGAGTGTTTTCCTGTACAATCCAGCTACGCAGGGAGTCATCCTGACTGCAGCTGTACAAGTATCTTCCACCAAAAGCCCAAGCTAAACATGTAACAATATGGTTGTGCGCACCTTCTTGGACAATTTTGTCAAACTTGCTGGTAGATATGTCATAAATCCATACGGCCAAAGCTCTAGAATCTTTACCAACAGCTAAGAATATCTTATTTTGGGATTGTATAGGAATAAGAAGAGAGAGTGTTGAGACTGGGACAGAATCCACATCTATGACCTCCTTCAATAGAGAGAAAACAGCAAATTTTTCCTCAGATGATTTCAGCAATTCATCACTATATCCCCTCCAGATCTTCACACTTCCATCAGAACTACCTGTGGCCAATATTAGTTGAGGATTCAATGAGTCAGAAGCAAATAGACCCCAACTGAGTGCAGTGATCCAGGTCTTATGAGCATGAAGAAGTCCAATGAGCAATGCAGCAGTTGGCCCCCCATACGGCAAGATAGAGTAGCATTGTGGTCCATGAATTCTCCAGAATGAAAATTTTCCAGATTTGGACGCAACAGTAAGTATAGAACAACAATGGGACACATTATAAGGTGGGTTTAACCCAAACTCTGACTTAATTTGAAGAACCGGTGACCAGGCAACAACAAGGGATGACAACAACGAACTGCGAGATGAATATTGAGCTGCAGTAATGTAAGGGGAACGGGAAATATCCTGTGCAAACTTTGAATTTTTTGCTCTAGAAAGAGGCACAGAAACAACTTCTGGCATATAATCATTGTCAACATTGTACAAACTGCGCTTATTCTTTTTAATTCCAACTGCCCACAAATTGTTGCGCATTCCTTGTAGCCCCTCTCCCTTCTTGTACGGTACTCCTCACCGAGAGGTAAAGCAAGAAGCTCCAACGCATAACATGGATTGATCTCTTCCCAAAGTGTTTCATTAATCTGAGATTGCAAATGCGGTGCAAGGCTACTAGAACCTTCTTCCTGCGGTAACTTTAATGCTCTCTCAAGAACCTCACAACCTTTGATATAGTCGGGAGGAGACAAAGCCATATAGTCCCTCGAAAGGTCAACATAAGCAAGCGCCATTGCCAACACAATATCTTGCTTGAACGATTTAGGTAGCCTCTCTTTCAACAAATTCTCACCCATTTGCAGGACCATTTCGGTCTCCCCTTTTCTTGCAACAAACACAATGCTCCGGGGGAACTCCATCACGTCGGGGACATGTAACAAGAGTAAGTTTGCCAAAACCAAAATCCTTCGGTCGCCCATATCCTCTGGATCCCATAACGGCTTGAATGATAAATTCGGATCGGACTTTAAATTTCGCACCGGTAGACATACTACAAATGTTTCCTCATTGATTTCATCGATTATACCAACACTATCCTCCTTGAAAGCATGTCCAAACTCCTTTAATTCCATTACCATTTCCTAACATCATTACAATCAACATTACTAGCAAGAGCACTTATAAGTTGGTTTGAGGGACTTTTTAGTTTAATGTGTGAGTACATATTACCGAGTCAAGCAATTCCACCATTACTTCTTCTCGGGCATTCTATCAAACACTTGGGTGTGCACCATCGCGGTCTGCTTTTCCTGTGCAAATTGGTCATTCCTTTCTCTATCTCGAGCTTTTTAAAATTATATCCATACAACTTTCATCAACCAACTTCGATGTGTCAACTTCTAGGGCACCCCGAGAATCATCAAAGCAACCATAGAGGAAGACCAATTTGAAATACCCTTTAGCTCTCGACGGTCCTCTCGTGAATTGATTTTCTCGAGTTTTGGCATGCTTCACATAAACTCCAAATCAATAAGCGAAGAAGGCGCAAGCCCTTTGACAAAACACTTGCATTCATCTTCGGTCCGACAATGAAATGGTCAAGGAAGAATCCTTGATTAGTTCTTCACATGTGTGAGGCTATGGTCTCAATTGAGATCGAACAATACGAAATTCATCAAGGTACTCCTCGAATGAATCTATCACGGACAACACGTTCAAGGAATGCGAAGCACACATTTCTAACTCATTCTTATCTTTTGGACACTCCAGTAGGATTTGCGGATTGACTCCAAGCAGAAAACAACTACCATCGAAGGCCTCATACTCCATCATTTTCATCCAAGCTATCCACAGATCGAGAAGGCTCTACTACCACTTGTTATGAACATGTGTGATTATCAATAACGTATGCAAAGGGAATATCAATTCTGAGAGGATTAAAGTAAATTGAACTCAGAATTTAGATAACAAAAGAGAATTAGATTGAGATGAGCTGAGATAGAGGAAGAGAGAGAGAGTTGAGAGAAGAATTTAGATTGAGAAAACAGAAGAAGAATTGAGATGAGAACAGATGAATTGGGCTGAGAAAGAGAAGAAGAATTTTGGGGAGGAAATTGTTATAATTTTTCATTGATACTGCAAACCTCAATTCACGTTGTATATAACGTGATACATTACAAGGCAATTCCCAAGCCTACCCTTCTCATATAACGAAAATAACAAACTAACCCTTCTACTAAACGACACCGTATTACTAACTTTAAAACTAACAGACACTTAACGGAAATATTGAAATGTGACTAACGGTACCCCCAAATTAACGGTAAGAAACCCAGATCATTACACAATGATGGCTAAGAACTGTGATGGTGGGTGAAGGAAGGTCGTGGGGAGTTGTTTATATGGTGGCGGCCGACATGGCGTGGTAGTGATGGGGGTGACTTGGTGATGGTGGTGACATGGTAGTTGCGTGGTGTGTCCTTCTCTAAAGAAGACAACAAGATGTGTAAATGACATTTAAGCCCTTCTTATATTTAGTTAAAATGCATAAATACCTCACATGTGACATGCACATGACAACTTTCATTAAATTTTCAACGTCCATTGAAATATGGGGGGGGGGGAAGTGAAATAATTTGAACATTGGGTATCACTTCGACACAATTTTAACATAGAATCGTTAGTTTTATAACATGTGTTAATAATTGGTCAAATTTAAAATAAAAGTAAAGTATGCATGTGGCATTTCACGTTTATGAAGTACGTATGTAAAATTGATAATCCCCAATTAGTACGCAAGTCGATTTTGCTAAAAACACTCAAATATTTCACCAAAATCTCACTTAGGGTCTTTACCTTTAAAAGTCCCAGTTAGAGTCCTCACCTAATATTTTGAGACAAAGAAGGTCCTAGTCCTAACAAGTCGTTAAGGACTTAATGGAACTCATCATGTGCTCCTCATATGTTTAAATTTGAGGGGGCCAAATGACATTTAAGAACATAAAGATGCGTGGATAATGAAAGAAGATGACCATCATCAAACCCCATAGTCTTCTCCTTCGTAAATCACAATTAAGTCCCTTCCTCTCACAAAAAATCATCTTCAATTACTAACTAAAAATGGATAAAGCTAAAATTCAGAACACTCGTATAGATTTTCTAGGTAAATTATGAAAATTTTCTGGCATTTTATCAAACACCTAAAAGGCGTTCTTGATCAAACTTTCGTATCGTCTTTAATTGTTGAGAGACTACCCAGGGGCGGAGCCAGGAATTGCCCTAGGGGGGGTAAGATTTCACGGGCCCCCGAAAAAAAATTTTCGGGTCGGACAAGTAAAAAATGGGTCGGATTCATGAAATACAATGTATTTTAGTTAAAAATGAAAAAAATTAAGAAATGGGAAAAGCCTAACTAATTAATTAAGATTGAAAAAATGTGAGGAAATTAGGAGAAAGAGAACAACAAAACTGTTAAGAAAAAGAAATGGATAGAGAGAAAGAGAGAATAGCAAAGATGGAGGACAAATAAAATTAATTGAAAATGTAGGTAGCAGGGCTCGAACACGGATTTAAAAGAAAACACCAAAGACTTTAACTTCACCCCTTCTACCACTGAACCACACCACTTACTGGTGTTAATCTTGAAGTTAATTATATATATACATATATAAAAAAAATATGGGGGGGGGACAAAAAAAAATTTTTCCATTTGCATTTTACGCGGGCGAGTGCCCATGCCCCCCCCCCCTGGCTCCGCCCCTGAGACTACCCGTACGAATTGATAATAAGATAAAGAATTACTTTGGTGTATGATTTGGGTATTTTCTGATTTATTGTGAGCTTCGGAGCCGACTGGCCTAAAGACACCACATTCAAGAATTCGGTTTCACATTTCTTCTTTGTGTCAGGTCCTTACAATGTCGCGGTATGTATTCTCTATTCTATTTTGTTGATCTATCATCTTTCTTGCTTTTATTTTCCCTTGCAGTAAAAGATA
Source organism: Adenophora triphylla var. japonica (assembly GCA_022495995.1). NCBI lineage: Eukaryota > Viridiplantae > Streptophyta > Magnoliopsida > Asterales > Campanulaceae > Adenophora > Adenophora triphylla. Next base: position 207,301 of record JAFEMH010003113.1, on the reverse strand, counting down.
ACGTGTTTGATCAAATGACCTTAATGGCTTGGTGTTTTCTTCATTTTTAGTAGTTACTATATGTTAGCATGTTTTCTTCTGGACTTGGGATGAAAGTACAACCATAGTATTTGCCCTAAGTGAGATTTTTTACTAGGTGTTAGTCAAATACTCCCTCCGTCCCATGGGAATATATAAACTTTCCCTTTTGGACGTCCCAGAATAATATACTCCCTCCGTCCCGGTAGTATCAGCACGGTTACTGTTTGCGCGGGAATTAAGGAATATGATATTTTAATAAAATGTTGTGAGTGTAAAAGAATGAGTGGAGAGAGAATGAGTGGAGGGTGTAATAAATTATAATGGTGTTGTGAGTATTAAAATAATGTAGGAGAGAGAATGAGTGGGGTTGGGTGAATATTTTATTAATATAAAGTTTCCTTTTTGGGAGTGTGCGGATATTAACGGGACGCCCAAAAAGGAAAGTGTGCTAATATTAGCGGGACGGAGGGAGTATAACTTTTCTAAAATGGAAAGGAATTTTTACTATTCCCTCCACTCATTCTCTCTCCTACATTATTTTAATACTCACATCACCATTATAATTTACTATTCTCTCCACTCATTCTCTCTCCTATTTTATTTTCACACTCACAACACTTTCAATATAATAATTTCTCCTTAATTCCCGTGAAAAACTCAAAAGTCTATAAATATATGGGACGGAGGGAGTATATGTATAACTTTAGAATTGCTTAATCCCAATCATAATAAGCATTATTGAGGACCCCTAATTCTAACTAGACCAATTAGTTTTTTTTATGCATTTTTCTCAAAAAAAGAATACTTGAAGACCTGAAGATTTTTCAAGGTGATATTGATTACTTGATCAAACTGCTAAAGCCTCAACCAGTTGACAGCCTCAACCGGTCATGCATCAGCCGACCAAATCCTTAACCTAAGAAGTTAGGGTCCAAGCAAGCTATACTCCCATCAGTTGCTGCAAACCAGTCAAGCTTCCTCAACAAGCTTTTCATCAGTTGAAGCATTAAATGTTCTCACCTACTCAGCCCACAACATAGCTAAAGTTAGTAGAACCGTTCGCTATGAAGACTTTGATGTCGCCTTGTCAGTAACTGCTTTGAGGAATGTTCAGTTACAAGTACTCACATCAACCTCTTTATCCAGTGGAAAATTCAAGCATGGTTGTTCTTCAAATCTCAAGCATTTAATGCAGAAGATATTCTCATTAAATGTTTGTCAGACCAAGTCATCCCTTCAACCCCTTCAAAGACAAAAACTCCATTTGAAGACACTATAAATACATTTATTAGAGCATTGAAGAGGGTTGATGCATTGAAGATCTTTGAGAGTGAGATTGTCAAGAACTGCAAGTGCAATCAAGCATTGAAGTTCAAGGCATTCAAGTCCATATATTCACTAGATTATTTATTATGACATACACTGTGCACCTCAATCAATTACTATAATAAGTGTTCCTCAACAAGACTATGTCTGAAACACATTGATTGATCACACTACACACCCAAGAGAAATCAGTTCAACTTGTGAACACGTCTTTTGAAACACTTGGTCAAATCTTGTATCATGATCAATTAGTGATCAGTTTCCTTTAGGCAACCTTCAATCATAAGGCTTGAAACTTGTAATAGACTAGTGACATTAATAGTGCACATTTACACAAATTCATGTTTTGATCAAATTTGGTAGAGGACGTAACAGTTATTTAATACTATGATCCTCTATAAATAACCGTGTCTCCTTGTTTGTTTGCTTGCTCATTATTACTCGTCCTTGTAACCGGTTGAACTCTATCACCGATTACACCCAAACTGCTTATTTGTCTTTTTTATTGGAATACAACTTGCATGATATTTTAACTCTTGTGAGACCTCTTTACTTAACCGATTACTTCTGTGAGTAAATCTTTACTTGTGTGAGTAAACCAGTAATATTTTATCCGCTGCGTAACTGGTTACCATCGGTTAAGCTAGTGATAAGTTACTTGGATATTTTATAAATGTTTTACAAAAGAATTCCAATCAAGCTATTCACCCCCATCTAGTCTGTTTTCCTACCAATTGGGCTTAACAATTGGTATCAGAGATTTCAATTTTTGAAAAACCTTTTTCCAAGCTTCAAAGCTTGAATTGCCGATTTCATAATGGCAGGAAAACTCATGCAAACGTGGAACATGGCAACTATACCCATGTTAAACGAAAACGAATTTCTAGTATGGAAAAACAGAATCATGCGGTATATGGATTCAATTGGCGATAGACTAATGACTGTAGTTAGAGATGGTCCTATCATTCCCATCAAAGTCAACACTATGCCAAGAGCATCAAAAACACCCCTCATGGATCATGCCGATAGATCATCGGAACAAGGGTTTGAAGTCCATGAGACTATTGTTTCGAAGACCCATGAAGAATGGACTGAAGAGGAGAAAATATGTGTGGCCCTCAACAAAAAGGCCATGCACATTCTAACCTCTAGTCTTGATGATAGGATGTACAAAAAAGTACATAATTATGAGACTGCTCAGCAAATGTGGCAAAGTATCCTCAAACACTTTGAAGGAGATCAAGTGGCAAAGGACAATCGTCTGTACAAAAGTGTAGCTGAGTTCGAGTCCTTCAGGAAGAACCCCAATGAGTCTCTCAAAGGAACGTATGATCGTTTATGTGAGGTAAGCAATTCTTGTGCGTCTTTAGGTAGAATATATACCATGAAAGATCTTAACAAGCATTTCCTAGATTCTCTTGGAGACTTATGGCATGTTAAGGTAGCCATTCTAAAAGAATGTAGAGACTTAAGTAAGACTCACATTCAGAATATTGTCTCTACTTTATTTCTGTATGAGGAAGACCTCAACAGGCTTGGTGGAGTTCAAAAACAATTTAAAAACCTCTCTCTGCAGCTTAAACTGAGATCTTCCCAGGCTCTTCCTTGTTCAACAACCTATCTGCCAATAACTCTCCCTCAACCTCTCAGTCTCAACCATCCCAAACCAATGTCAACTATAGTAAGCCTTCTGAGGAAGATGAATTTGCTGCCTTTGCCCGAAACTATAGAAAGTTCAAATACTTTAAGAAGTCCCAAAAACATGCCAGCAAACCTTTCCATTCCAAACCCTCATCCTTTCAAAGATTTGGCCAAACCTCTAGCTCAACCGATCGCAAAAATGCCCAAGGTGAGTTTGTTTGCTACAACTATAGGAAACCCGACCATTTTGCTTCTAAATGCCCTCAACCTAAGTATGAATTTATTTGGAAGAAACCCTTTAGGAAAAATCCTAGATCCAAGAGCCTAGTAGCCGAGGAAGGAACAGAAAAGGCTATGCTTGTTTGGTTTGAAACCGATTCAGAGGATGATAATGCTGACTCAGATGAAAATGCTGATGTCAGTTTTGTAGCTCTTGATGGAACTGAAGCTGGACCCGCTCCTTTACAGTCACCAATCTATAGAGACTCCATTGACTAGTCAAGCTCTTACAATGACACCACCACACCTTTGAGATCTCCCCTGTCATATTATGGCGAACCTATACCGAGGGCTGACAATCCCTACAACTTCAAAATCCAGAGTATATATGGAGCTCTCTATGGTCAAAGCAAGACCCCTCCTACTCTCAAACCTTTGATGCAACCAATGCAACTGACCTTTCAAACCCAGGCCCAACTGAAATTACCCGATCCGGAAAAGGTCTTCTTCAAGGATTGGACGGATGAATTTCTTTCGAAGACAGAGTCGACACACCGTTTTGATTATGCCCAAAACATTTAAAAAAAGGCTAGTTTGTTGTGTGTTAAGATTTTGAGTTTGGAGGTCAGGCTACGCCTCGAAAAGAGAATTTTGAGCTCACTCGACGCGCCTCATATACATGAGTCTTTCTAAACATTTCTTTGAAAATTGTGTGTGTGTATGTGTGTGTGTTTGTGTGTTTTTAAAAAATAAAATGCATTTGAAAATAAATGATGTCTACATTGTAAATGATGTATTGAAAACAATAATGTTTAAAGACTTGGAAATAAAAAGAGTTATTAAAAGTTCGGAAGGAGATCTCACCAATGTTGGTTTGTTTCTATCTTCCTCGGGGGAATGTGGTTGATTTGGGAGGGTTTAAAGAGGAGAGAAATTTTGCACTCACTCGAGCAGAACCTCCCCTAATTAACTCTCGTTTTACACTCGCTAGTGTAAGTACCCCAATCTGGATCACTCCTCATCCGACACACGGGAAACACCGCAGACTCATACAAACGTGATCTCGAACACCCGTAGCCTTCAAAAATCCTAAAAACCAACAACCAAACCAAGGGGGGGCATTTATGGGATAAAAAAGTACAAAAGGACTTTTTAGGAATTTTGGAAAATTTGGAAAAGCAACATTGGTCCGTGCGGACCACTTTGCTCCCAGACACAATTATTACAAAATCGTCTTAAAGTCCACAATATTCCCTTAAATCCAGGAAAACCAAAAAAATGGTAATGGTTGCCTATGTCGTGCGACACAACTTGCCAGAATCTGGACCCTATAAATAGAGGGCTCCCCCCCTCATATTTTTCACACCTCCTCTCTTCTCTTCTCTCTCTCTCCCCAGCCTTCAGGCCCCCTTCTAAGACCCTTCGGGGCAATTCCAGTCCCTTTCGGTTTCCTCCGGGGCATTCCGAGGCCCCTCGTGATTCTTCGAAGCCCTGCCGAGCGCTCCCGAAATGCTCCCGAGCTACCCCGAGGCACTCCCGAGGCATCTCAAAGCCCTGCCGATCCATCTCGAAGCCTTGCCGATCCATCCCGAAGCCTTGCCGGTCCATCCCAAGGCATTCCGGTCCATCCCGATGTGTCTCGGTCCTTTCCGAGCACAATCGACGATCCCGACGCACGCCAGAACTCTGTCCGAGCACAACCGACGATCCCAACGCACGACAAACCTCTGCCCGAGTCCAGTCAACAAAACCTGACTCTCCCGAGGCACGTCGAAACTCTGTCCGCAGACACCGACACAATCCCAAAGCAATCCTGGTCCATTCCGAAACACTATCCAACACTCAAACACTATTCCCAAGCGGAAGACAGACACGAACCAACATTGGTAAGGCTTCCTTCCAATACTATTTCAATACATTTCTATACATAGTACACAATGTAGACATTATATACAGCATGCATTTTTAAAAAAAGCACATACACACACACACATACAACAGTTAAAGAAAAAAGGGGTACCGAAAGACTCGTTTTTACGAGGCGACTCGGGTGAGCTCTACTATTCTCTTCCCGAGGAGTAACCTAACCTCCGAACTCAAAAATCTCATCACACAACAACAGTTTTTAAACTAAGCCTTTTCTCAATGTTTTGAGCTAAATCAAAACGGCGTGGCGACTCTAGGAACAAACGCAGCGAGACAACTCCCGACCAACCCGCGAGATGCCGGGGCCCGCGCACGAGCCAGTTTCAGTTGGTGACTCTGCTGGGGACATTCTGTTTTAAAAACTTTTAAACAAAACAAAAACAAAAGATTTGTAAAACGATGATGAGGGTCAAACTTTCATTTTACCCATTTCTTTAATTGTTGTGTATGTGTGCATGTGCTTTAAATTTTTATTCAAAAAAATAAAAATACAAAAAAAAATGCATCATAATACATCTGTGTACATACATATAAAAATTCTGCAAAACTTTCTGTTTTACTCAGAAAAAGAATTTTAGTGACCGCACACTACTCGCATTGCTGCCTCGGTACACCGCACGCTACGCGCACTTGCTGCCTCGGTACCCTACATACTACAACCCTCAACCCGGAGTGGTCTCAGTTTGTAGCTGTGTGCCCAAAGATCGCGGCGTTTTTATCTTTGTTGAACCGCTTTCTCGTGTAAGGGGTCACCGCTTCACATCGGTTTGAAGACATCCGGTTTAAATTGAAAAACGGAATCGCCACGCCATTTTGATTTCCTCAAAACTTTGAAAAAAAGGATTAGGATCAGGAGGTTAAGTTACTCCTTGGGAAGAACGTTTGGCGTTCACCCAATTGTTCATTTAGTGTGTTTGCATCTTGTTCAAATGATTCATTATTAATTGTTGTTAAGTTATTAGTTAATTTATCATTTTTTAAGTTGGCAATAAGGGGATACTCAGAAAGATCTATCATTTCATTCAAAGCGAAAGGAAAGATGACATTGGCTACATATTCATAATCTTCAGGCGTGAGGCCTTCAAATGACTCAGAGGACTGGAATTCGAAGACTCCTGACTCAAGGGTACGGATGACAGGGTGTTTGACATGACTGGACTGAGAGGGATGGGGAACCAATCCAAGCTCCGTGATCATTTGCTGTCGGCTGGCTATCGGCCCTGAGAATGTCTCCCAATTTTTCAATGGCATATCTGTCTTAGTCACCAAAGTGCGGGGATCAAAAGGTTCTTCACCACCGTCTCCGATTACGGAAACTATCTCGCCATCTGAGATGAAGTCGATCAAGACAGGAATATGTGCTTCTTCATCAAACAGCTTCTGCAGACCTGACTCACTGTCCTCACTATTGGCAGCTTCTATCTGGCTGATCTTTGGAAGAGCTAGCTTGAAGGCGGAGAAATCCATTACCCCTGATGGGAAAAGTACTGGCTCTTTGAAGCGGTCTGGGTTTCCTTTGAAGACATGCTTGTTCTGAACGGTAGTGGTAGCCCCAGGAATGTCCGTCTAGTCAAGGAACATCCTCCGAACAGGATTTGCTGGTTTTCCCCGAACTTTCTCAAGGTTTTCAGAAGAATTTTCCTCAAGGAGAGCTGACTATCACTTTCATCATATTGGGTTTCACCTCTTATGAAGTACTGGGCCAAAGACAAACTGTAAGGACAGAGACGGACCCCTTCATTTTGCTTTTCCTAAACTGTTCCCTTAGCCTTTCTGTCATCCTGAGAATTCGGTTTGTATCCCAAGCCGTGTCGGGTGGTCTTTTCCTTTGCATCAATGACAGCATTGCGACCCTGAAGTCTTTCACCCAGTCCAAGCCCAGGAAGATAACCCATCTTTCTCATCATTCGCATGGCAGGAGGTATTTTGTCAGAGGTAGCAGTGAGGTCCGTGCAACACACTTGCGCTTTGGAGAAGGCTACAGAGAATTCGGTCAAGGCAAGCCCTTCGTCATCATGTTTGATCTCCATGTATTGGGATACCTCCCATGCTGGTTCCTTCCACGGTGACACTGTCTCCATAGATAGTAGTGATAGTCCCATCACTTGACTGAAACTTGACGCATTGGTGCAAAGTAGAGGCTACCCCATTTATATGGTGAATCCAAGGTCGTCCCAGCAAAGCGGTGAACGAAATGGGGATGTCAATCACTTGGAAGTCCACATCCATGGCCTTTTTTCCAAACCACAATTTGAGAGTAGCAATCCCCAAAACTGACCGAGCAGTGGAATCGTAGGCCTTAATAGTTTGACTGGAAGGTTTCAAATCTGTAGGCTTCAAATCCAACAAATCCATCATTTTTGCTGGCTGGACATTCATTGCTGACCCTCCGTCAACTAACACCCTGGGCAATCTGAAATTACCCGGATCCGAGAGGCAGCGCAATCGCGCCCCGGCATCTGGCATTTCGCGGCCTTGCGGCGCTTGTTGGAGGTGTCTCGCCGTGTTTTTGCTTTGTAGATTCGCCACGCCGTTTTTATTAAGCCCAAAACATTGAAAAAGGGCATCAGTTTAAAAATAAACTGTTTTTTTGTGTGATGAGATTTTGAGTTCGGAGGTCAGATGACTCTTCGAAAAGAGAATATTAAAATCTTAGAGCTCACCCGAGTCGCCTCGTAAAAACGAGTCTTTCGGATACCCCTAATATTCTTTAACTGTTGTGTGCGTGTGTGTGTGTGCTTTTAAAAATGCATGCAATATCGGATGTCTACATTGTACACTACGTATTGAAATGTATTGAAATAGTAATGGAAGGAAGCCTTACCAATGTTGGTTCGTGTCTATCTTCCGCTGGGGAATAGTGTTTGAGGATGAAATAGTGTTCCGGTACGGACCGGGATTGCTTTGGGAGGAGCCGGTTGTCTGCGGACAGAGTTTCGGCGTGCGTCAGGATTGTAGGTTGCGTGCGGGCAGAGGTTCGGCGTGCGTTGGGATCGCAGGGATCACTTGGGCAGAGTTTCGGCGTGTGTTGGGATGGCAGGAGTCATTCGGGCAGAGTTTCGGCGTGCGTTTAAGCTACCAGTTTGACTCGAAAAGGGTCGGGACACCTTGGGAAAGACCAGGCAAGGCCTCGGAGTACCACGAGGGGCCTCAGAGTACCTCGAGAGTGCCTCAGGGCAGCGCGGGAGCATCGCGGGAGCGCTCGGAAAGGCTTCGGAGCACCACAAGGGAGCTCGGAAGGCCTCGGAAGGATCCGAAAGGGGCCGGGATTGCCCCGAAGGGTCTTAGAGGGGAGCCTGAAGGCTGGGGGGAGAAGAGAGAAAAGGGAGGTGTGTCTAAATGAGGGAGGGGGAGCCCTCTATTTATATTGCCAAAAAACTGCAAGAAGGTCCGTACGGACCTTCTATGTAATCTAAATTTTTGGTTTTCCTCGATTTGAGGGAATCTATGATGATGAAGAAGATTCAGCCATGATGATGTCCCCTTTGCAATAAGGTCCGTACGGACCATCTCAGCATGCAAAGAGGTCCGTACGAACCAACCATGTAGGGGGGTAATGATGTTCTCCGGGATTTGAGGGAATATTGTGGACTTTAAGGGAATTCAGTAATTATTAAAACAAAGAGGTCCGTACGGACCTTAGTTGCCTTTCCAATTTTCTGAAAATTCCCACGAGGTCCTTTTGTCCCTTTTTATCCCAGAAAAGTTCCTCCCTTGGTTTGGCTGAGTGTTTTTTGAGGGTTTTGAGTGCTAGAGGTCTTCGAGACTGCGTTTGTGAGTCTGCGGTGTTTCCCATGTGCTCGAAAGAGGGTGATCCAGATTGGGGTACTTACAGAAGCCCCTCGATGACGTCACTTACGGAGGAAGTGGGGTCGTCGATAAGATAAGGGTCCTAATCTGGATCGCGTGTTGGGAGAGGAAGTGAACGTGTAGGTCGGTGTGTGAGGACGTGGCGGTGTCCTGAGGGTGACCGCATAGGTCGATGGTAAGGACGTGGTGGTGTCCTGGGTGTGACCGCATAGGTCGATGGTGAGGACGTGGTGGCGTCCTGGGTGACCGCATAGGTCGATGGTGAGGACGTGGGGGTGTCCTGAGTGACCGTTTAGGTCAGTTGGCTGGACCCTCTGATAGGATTCCTACGTATCGCTGGCGGGAATCAAGCCTGATCGTAGTTCAGAGGTCGTGAAATTGTGAGTGTATGCGGGCGTGGTGGTGCCCTGAAGTGTCGTGTGACCGCCGAGGTCAGTAGTAAGGACGTGGTGGCGTCCAGGGTGTGCAATCTTACTAGAAGATGGTTTGTGACCGCCGAGTTCGACTGTGAGGACGTGGTGGCATCCTGGGTGACCGTATAGGTCGATTGTGAGGACGTGGTGGCATCCAGGGTGACCACATAGGTCGATTGTGAGGACGTGGTGGCGTCCTAAGATGTGGTGACTGCCGAGGTCAATTGTGAGGACGTGGTGGCGTCCTGGGTGTGCAATCTTACTAGAAGATGGGTAATCTTACGAGAAGATGGTTTGTGACCGCCGAGGTCGACTGTGAGGACGTGGTGGCATCCTAGGATGTGGTGACCGCCGAGGTCAGTTGTGAGGACGTGGTGGCGTCCTAAGGTATGGTGACCGCCGAGGTCAATTATGAGGATCTGGTGGCGTCCTAAGATGTGGTGACCTCCGAGATCAATCGTGAGGACGTGGTGGCGTCCTGGGATGGAAATTTTACGATTTTCCTAATCGGGTGGTTTAAGGCCTTTCGGGCCGGAGATAGTGATGTGGGAGGTTTATACGGTCTTCCGGACCGAGTGGTTTAAAGCCTTCCGGGCTTGGAGATAGTGATGCATGAGGACTTGAATCGTCTTCTGGCTGTGTTTGTGTCATGCGTGAGGACTTGAATTGTCTTCTGGCTGCGGTTGTGCCATGCGTGAGGACTTGAATCGTCTTCTGGCTGCGTTTGTGCCATGCGTGAGGACTTGAATCGTCTTCTGGCTGCGGTTGTGCCATGCGTGAGGACTTGAATCGTCTTCTGGCTGCGTTTGTGCCATGCGTGAGGACTTGAATCGTCTTCTGGCTGCGATTGTGGAGGCATGGCTGCCTTGAGCCTTGACTGTGAGAGGTGCGACTGGCTCACGTTTTGTCTGTTGGGGAAGAAGGTGGACTTATGATGACTGCCGATGTTCATCCGTTGGGGATCATTGTGGCCTTGTAGGGGCTTTTCTGAGAAGGTGGTCGGGCTTACTTTGATGGCGGTGCTTGAGTTGCCGTTTGGTGGGCGAAGTTCGGGCTTACGATGACGGCAGTGTATGGGGATATGCGGGTTTGCAAGAAGTCCCTTTTGACTTCTTTGGGGAAGGAGCTCGGGCTTACTTTGATGGCCGGTGCTTGAATTGCCGTTGAGTGGGCGAAGTCCGGGCTTACGGCGACGGCGGTGGTTGAATTGCCGTTGAGTGGACGAAGTCCGGGCTTACGACGGTAGGTGGTTGAATTGCCGTTGAGTGGGCGAAGTCAGGGCTTACAACGGCCGGCGGTGGTTGGAATTGCCGTTGAGTGGGCGAAGTCCGGGCTTACACTGACGGCCGGTTCTTGCGTTGATGGGTTAAGGACCATACTTGCATTGAATCTCTTGAAATAGGCCTTTGGACGGCCGAGGGCAAAGATTATAAGGGCGAGAAAAAGTAATTTGGCCCTTCGTTGCAAAGAGGTCCATACGGACCAACCTGGATGTAAAGAGGTCCGTACGGACCAAGTTTGAATTTTACGGTTCCCAGATTTTGGCGGGTTTAAAACCGAGGCACCCCCTTCATTTCCTTCTTCCGTTCACGAACAGTAGAGAGAGAGAGAGAACTCCATTTTTGCACCAAAATCTTCCATTTCTTAGCTTGAATTGCTTGCGATGGCGGAAGGATCAAGGAGGGGACGTCTCCAACGGAGTCGAGATGTGATCGAGCAAAGGATGGAGCTTCAAAGAAATTGGATCTCCTTTGTGCCTTCTTCGAAGAATCCGGATGTGTTGTATCCGAATCCGGAGGTGCATAACCGGCGAGTCAGGAACGTCGGGGAGGTAAGAAATCAATTTCGTCTTGATTCCTTGCTTGAATTTTTGAATGCTAGAACTAGGTTTTAGTTTTTTGCATTTTGGGGCTTTTGTTATTTGCCATGCTTTTTTGTGAAATTCTTGATGAATTGTTGAAATTGAGCATGTAAATATTGTGGGTATGTGAATTTTGTGCAGAAATGTGTAGATTAGCTCTTATTTGTGAAAATAAAGTGCCTCTCTAATGAAATGCATGCTTTGGTGTTTTGTACCTTATGCTATTTATGTATGTACATTGTGAGAAAAATTGTCATGTAGTGACAAATTTTGTAAAAAATGTGACATGTGCCGTGTTTTGTGACGGGTCTTGTCTGAAAGTATGTGCCGTGTAGGGACGGACTTTTCTTTTGAAAATGTGTCATGCAGTGTGTGCCGTGTTTTTGGTGACGGACTTTGTGGGGAAAATATGTGCAATGTGTGCCGTGTTTTGTGACGGGTCTTTTGAAAATGTGTCGTGTAGTGCTTGATCCCTTTGTTGAGAAAATTTATACAGTGTGTGCCGTGTTTTGTGACGGACTGCATGGGGAAAATTATGTGTAATGCATGCCGTGTTTTGTGACGGACTACATGTGAAAATTATGTGCAATGTGTGCCGTGTTTGGTGACGGAATTTTTTTATGCTTTGGTATTAAATGCGTGGCGACGTACCTTTCTTTGTGTTTACTGCGGGATGAGGGGCTTTTGGTGGGAAAGCCAAGAAGATGAAGACTCGGGGATCGCTCGAGGCGTGGTCGAGTTATGGCGGCGGATGCCGAATATCTCTGTGGATGGCGGGCCGAGCCCTAGGAGGCTGGTCTATGCTTACGGCACAGGCGTGTTCGTGGAGAACTTGGCGGGATCTCGACACGAGGAAGAACAAGAGTATCTTCTGGGCCTATCGAGTATTGGTGGGATACCACCCGCACCTTCCATACGAGGGGGCGAGGTGACGGTGACGCCCGCGAGATTTTGCTTTGCTATCACGGGCTTTCCTTGAAAGGAAGGCCGGTGCGGTGGAGGGATAGGATAGCCGAGGAGCGTCTTGGTGAGCTGCTGGGCTTTGCGCCTCTTCCTCGTAGGGGCACAGGGATCTTTGTACATCGATGTGGAGACGAGGATTACGGGTATGTGGGGCCTATTGTCGGGGCACCGGCCGGGGTGACGCGGAGCGGGTAGCGCGCTCCTGCGTGGTTTGCCCTTTACGAGACTCTGTTCTCGAAGCACGCGACCACGGCTCCTTTTGCTCTGCTGGAGAGCTTGATTGATTTGGAGAGAGTACGTGACATAGCTTGGGGCGGCGGGCTGGCCGAGCTTTACTTCTCCTTGGACCGGTTCGGCGGGGGTGTGGCCGGTTCTTTGGCTGTTTTGATTTTGCTTTGGAGGTATGAGTTTATTCTTTGTTTTTGATTTAGCAACTTGTCATTTCTCCGTTTTCTCTTGCACTGTGAGCCTTTTACGCTTTTGTCGCGAGGTGTGGTTCTACGAGATCTTTCGGTGTTTCCGTGGGATAGAGATCCACAGGGCCATAGCGGCCTATCTGCTATGTTAGGTGGGCCCGCCGGCGAGGAGGAGGAGGACCGGCGGGGGAAGCTCACCATTACCTACGGGGAGGTGCGAGGCACATTTGGGGAGAGATAGCCGGAGGAGTTCGTTACTGTACCCACAGGGCTCGATATGAGGGCGATGAGTTCGAGGGCTCTGTGGTGACGGCGCGACGGAAGATCTTTGCGGGGCACGACTGCGACGTCATGTACTTGGGCGAGAGGGTCTTTTGGCGGCATGGCCGGGTATGCTTCCCTTGGCTCAGAGGACCCGCCTTTCGGGATGTTGGATTCCGGGATATGGATGTCTTGGAGTTTGAGAGGTATTTGGGCGGCGTGAGTGCCCGTGAGTTTGTTTTGTATCGAGAGGAGTATGGGGCCTTCGTGAGGAGGAAGTTGAGGACGCCCACGAGGTGTTGGCGAGGAGAGGAGAGGCTGGTCCGCGGGGTCCCAGGAGGTTCCGGTGCCGGGCCGGATTTCACATATGTCGGTGGGGATTCATCGAGGAGGAGGGTGTACATGCCCGTCCACGGCGAGCTCCTGCTTGCCTGCAGTGGATCTGACATGCGGTGAGTGTGCTTACTCTTTTCCATCTTGGCATCTTTTACGTATTTTTCTCTTTTTGTTGAGTATGGTTGTATTAATGAGCGTTTCTTTGGCTTGCTTGCTTGTGCGGAGTCAGGGGAGAGCCTATGACATGCGACCGCCGTTATGTGGCGATGAGGTCCTTCGCGAAGAAGATGGCGTCGAAGATGTCTTGCGGTCTTCGCGGCGTGTGCCGGCGTACGAGCCGATGCCTTGAGGCATTACGTGGACGTTCCTCCACCGAGAGCCGAGCCGGAGCCACGGCGGGGAGGGACCTTCGCGAGGGCGGTATAGCATAGATGCCGGGACGTCCTCGGGAGCTCAGAGGTCGCAGACCCTTCATCAGTTCTTTCCTCCACCGGATGCACAGGGTGAGGGTTCGTCAGAGTATGCCTATTTCGACCCTTTTGTCGGTTCCGATCCTTATGAGTATCTTGAGTACCAGCCCCATGAGGGGATTCAGTACTCCGATGATGAGGGTGTGACTGGCGAGTTTACCGGGATGCCCGACTTCTCGCTTGAGGATGTCAGTGATGATGATCTTTGAGGAGTCGGATTAGGGTTCATTTGCTTTCCCTCTTTCCATATCTTCTCTTTTTTTTGTTTAGCAATAGACATTTATGGGTACCTGTAATAAAACACTTGTATTTGCATGGCAAAATTATTTTATTTTAAGATGTAATGTCATTTTTGTGATTCTCGGGAATTGTCCTAGGAATGGTTGCTATTTTTTTATTTGTGCATGCCACGTGAGCTGAGAGTGCGTTTGTGGGTAGTGTATGCTTGCCGGAAATGGCTTTGGCCAGTGTTTGGGCAGTTTGGAGCAAGGTCCTGCTGGGGACAGTGGTTGTTGGCCAGTTTGCTAGGAAAGTGGGGCCAGGATGCAATAAGGTCCGTACGGACAGACCTGGGTTGCAAAGAGGTCCGTACGGACCGGCTTTGCTTTTTGGGAGGAAATAAATGTTCTCCGGATGTCTGGACTTTCCCCACTCCCCATTTGCAGCCATTTTCGAGCTTTCTTCCCCATTTTTTCTAGGAACCTCCATTTTTGCCATGGATTCTTCGTACGTTCCAAGAATTTTACCAAGGCTTTCGCAGGAGCGGCAAGCACACTTCCTTGAGCAACTAAAAACGTGGATGCGACGCCGTATGAGGCATCAGAGGCGGGCTTTCGAGGTAAGGTTTCGACTTTGCTCGGTTTGGTCTTTTAAGGAGTTGGTTCCTGATTGGGACTTGTTGCGGGCTGCCGCGAAGTTCTGGGATGTTAGGAGGCATGTGTATTGCTTCTCCTACAATGAAGTAGTGCCCACCTTCGAGGATTTTCGGGCTTTGATTGGAGGACCGGAGGTGGAGGCCATCTCGCTTCCTTTGATTGGTAGTGCTGCTGTGAGCGTGAAGCTTGCAGGCTTTCTTCGGACTTCGTTGGAAGAAGTGCAGGGCATGATCCTTGATTCGGGTCATATTGACATTTACTGCGGCTATAGGGAGCGGTTCATGGTTGATGATAAGAGTGATGTCTCTTGGGATGCATTTGCCTTGTGCGTGATAGCGACGCTCTTTATGGTCAGCTCCCTTGGGGTTTGCGATGGCGCTTTGCTAGATGTGGTTGGGCACTGCAGAGCTGGAGAGGATATTGTCCCGTTGGTCTTTGGGGAGACTCTTCATGGTATTGACCGTACGCGGCTGGGATCGGTTCATGAGAGGGAAGCCACGCCTTGCTCACCTTGTGGGCTGCGAGAGAGACTTCGAGCCATGCCGAGGCTCAGACGTCGTTTAGCCCGTGGTCATTTGCTCGGCGACCTCTTGTGTTGGATATGGATCGATGCACTGCCAGGAAAGATGGATGGCACGGCTTGGTACGCATCGAGATCCGTTGGTGGGTTCCGCATTTGGGGATTGAGACTAGGAGGGCCTTTCGGGAAGGGTCTTATGTTGTCGAGTTCCGGGTTTGTCTTGGTCCTCCTTCTATATTCCGTCGCTTGTTTCCGGCGGTTTGGGATGAAGCGGGAGCCTTTGTTGGTGGGATGACCTTGCTCTTGTGGAGATAGCTCCTCTTTGTATGGCGGCTCAGGTGCTCTCTTGTATTTTACGAGGGTATGGAAGTACTCCGCTTTCCCTCGGGTGGTGCTCCTTAGACGTCGGGAGAGTGTCGTATTGACGACCCGGTGCACGGCTTGGTATGAGCGGCGTGTTGGGCGATCCCAAGTGGCTTTGGGAAGCGGGCGTGGAGCGATTACAGGGCCCGATTGCCGTAGTAGCTATTGCCTTAGGAGTGCCGAAGCACAGTCGACCCTCGGGATGTGACGGGAGACACTTTGTTTGACTACGAGACGAAGAGTTGACGGGCGGCGGGGAGAGGTCCCCTTTTGCGGACTCGCGAGGAGGAGATCCGAGCCGAAGCACGGGCGAATGAAGCCACGAGAGCTCTTGGATTGTTTGACTCTACGGGGAGGACCCACGATCTCGGGCGAGAGACGCGAGTTGGTTCGCGTGGAGCGAAGAAGACTCGCCGGGGACGAGGGAAGAAAGGGAAGAATGGCGAGGGGACAAGCGCGAGATGGCGCGGAATGACCGCCTAGGTATCCATTCATTGCATTTGTAAACACATTATTTGTTAAATGTATTAAGCTGTCTTTTAGCATGTTGTGAACTTGAGAGTAGACCGTGCTTGAACTCATCAAGAAATGTTGTAATCGTTAGTGATTTGTGATTTACTTTTAAAGCTTTGTCGAGACGCAAGATCTCTTGTTCGCTTTTGTGTATTTTGTGAACCTTGGCGGCGTCCATCTTTGGACTTTTCTGTTGTATTTGCGAACTGAAGTGGCCTGGGCCCTGACGGCAATCCCCTTTGCTCGGGCCTTGCATTTGAGAGGTTGGATGATCCCTTGACAAGTTGTTTTGACGGTCTTTTCTGTAGCTTCCTTGCCTCTTGTTGGCGTCGGGCTCTTGACCTCTTTTTTGTAGCTTCTGCTTGAGCTTCTCTTTTTATTTTATTTTTGTGAGCCCTTGCTCGAGCTCTTTTTTTTTTCGAAGCGCGTGAGGGCGAAGACAAGCCCCTGGCTTGGAAGCAGACATGGGTCAGTCGTTTGATGCTGAGTGACCCTCGGATGTCCTTTGATGTTGCCGCCGTTGTTTGACTTGGTCAAGGTGATGGTGGGGGCATGCTCTTGGAAAGTGTGTAGTTTGATGGAGGTCTTGATTGGCATTCAAACTTTTGACTTTGTGTGTTTTTAGACCGGACCAATTAAGGTTGCCTACGTTCCCCAGGACTAGAGGGCTCAGTGCGTAGTTCGACACTACATGGAGTGCCAAGAGATGCACTGATTGTTCTTCTTTAGGCGAAGTATCTGCGAAGTTTGCTTCCGTTATTTGGATTCATGAAGGGATTGCCGTCTAGGTACATCGGCTTCATGGCACCTCCGGAGGAGGTCTTTTGAACCACGAAAGGGCCGATCTATGTTGGTTCCGATTTTCCCAGTGGGTTGGTTCGAGTGGGAGGCTTTTCTTTGAGTACAAGGTCGCCTTCCTTGATGTCTCGGGACTTGACTTTCTTGTCGAAAGCTCTCGCCATCTGCTTTGGTAGGCTCGGACGTGTTCCATGGCCTTTAGTCGTCGCTCGTCTAGCGAGCCAATTCGTCATGTCGGCTTCGGAGCCATTCGACTTCGTTGACGTCATTTTCAGCGGCGCTCGGAGTGAGGAATTTCCAATTCAATGGGAAGGCTGCTTCCATCCCGTATGTTAGGGCGAATGGGGTTTCTCCCGTGGCTGTTACGGCCCGATGTTCGGTAGCCCCAAAGTGCAAGGTGCGGCTTCTCGGGCCAATCTCGTCCTCGGGTGGTCATTTTCGGATGATCCGTTCGAGAGTCTTGTTTCTTGCTTCTACGGCGCCATTTGTTTGTGGCCGGTAGGGAGAAGACTTGTGGCGTGTGATCTTGAATTCGGCCGGCGATGCATCGCATTCCCCTTCGAAGTGTGAGCCGTTGTCGATATGACCTCATTCGGGATGCCGTATCGGCGAGATGATGTTTTCCTTGAGGAAATGCGCGACCTTCTTGGAGGTGAGTACCTTGTAGGACTTGGCTTCGACCCATTTGGTGAAGTAGTCGATGGCTACTAAGATGAACTCGTGACCAGATTCTTGCTGGCGGAGCGATTTTCCCGATGACGTCAATTCCCCAAGTGGCAAAATGCCAGGGTGTAGTCATGCAGTAGAGATCGTGGGGAGGTAGATGATTGAGGTTGGAGAACCGTTGACACTTGTCGCAGCTTCGAACAAAGTGGATACAGTCTGCCTCCATGGAGATCCAGTAGTAGCCCATCCTGAGAATGATTTGCATCAGGGCTCTGGCGTTCATGTGGGGACCGCAAGCCCCATTGTGGACTTCGTTCATGAACTTGCTTGCTTCTTCCTGGCTGATGCAGCGTAGGAGTGGTCCTTGGTAACGTTTCTTGTACAGCATGTCCCCAAGGATGACAAAGTGGGAGGCGAGGCGTTTTAGGGCCATAATGCTCTTGGCTTTGACCCCTTCCCTGCGTTGGTCTTCCTCGTTCATGAAGGCGGTTTCCCCGTTCTTGAGGTATTGGAAGATCTGGTTATACCATGGCTCATTGATGGGCTTGGGTTCTGGTTTGATCTCGCAACGGTGGCGGGAATTTCCTTTCGTCCGACTTTGAAGGGCTTGATTGCTTTTCCCTCGGGGATTTCCACGAGTGAAGCCAAGGTGGCTAAGGCGTCTAAGCCGATTTCGGTCTCTTGGCAAGTAGTGGAAGGTGACCTCTTCGAATTGTGTGATGAGGTCTTCCATGCGAGCATGGTATTTTTGCAAGCTGGGTCTATGGTTTTCCACTTGTTGGAAACTTGGTTGATGATCGGGTGAGTCCCATAGACTTCGAGTTTACGGACATTCCTCTCGAGTGCGGCTTGTAGTCCGGCGCGAGCTTCATATTCGGCGGCATTGTTGGTTACCTCGAAATTGAGCTTTATGGTGATTGGAGTGTGCTCGTCCTTGGGATCGACCAAGAGCATACCGATGCCGTTTCCTTTTTGTTGCTGCTCCATCGAAGAACGGTTGCCATCGATTTTCGCCCTCGAGTGCAAAGATTCCCTCGTCGGAAATTGTGGTTCGGGGCCTCGAGCTTCGTCGGTTGGGAAGTCGGCCGGTTGTTCGGCCATTGCCCGTCCCTTGATTGACTTTTGGTTCACGTACTTGATGTCAAACTTCCGCTAGGAAGAAAGACCATTTGGCGAGCCTCATTGACGAGAGATGGTTTGTCGAAGAGGTATTTATGGGTCCATTTTGGAAACCAAGTGTACCGTGTGCGTGCATGTAGTGCCGTAATTTTCCGACAACCCATACAGCTGCGCGAGGTTTTCTCGAGGGCGAGTAGTTGAGTTATTTGCCTTGAAACTTTCGGCGACGAAGTAGATGGCGTTCTCGACTCGTGACTCTTTCTTTTCTTGACGAGCATGGCTCCAGCTGCGGTGTCGGTCACGGTTAGGTATAGCAACGGTGGCTTCTCCTCGTGGGGAGGACGAGAGAATCGGAGGACTCACAAGGTACGCCTTTATTTCTTCAAAGGCATCTTGGCATTCTGAGCTCCATTCGACGTCGGCATTTTTCTTCATCGGTTTGAAGATTGGCTCGCACATGGAGGTCAATTGGTTGACGAAACGGCTGATATACTGCAGGCAGCCCATGAAACTTTTCACCTCTGTTTGAGTTTGCGGTGGTCTCATTTCGATGATGGCCTTGATCTTTTGAGGATCAACCTCGATGCCTCTCTCGGTGACCATGTATCCCAAGACCTTGCCTCGGCTGACCCCAAATGTGCATTTGGCAGGGTTTAACCTCATTGCGTGTTTTCGGAGGCGATTGAAGAACTTTCTCAAGTGCGTGAGGTGTTGTCCGTCGATCCCTTTGAGTGGATGATCATGTCATCGACGTACACTTCGATCTCTTTGTGGATCATATCGTGGAAGAGGGCGGTTCTTTGCCCGTTGGTAGGTAGCCCGGCGTTCTTTAGTCCGAACGGCATTCTTGTGTAGCGGTAGGTTCCCCGAGGGGTTGTGAAATTTGTCTTTTCTTGATCTTCCTCGGCCATCTTGATTTGATTGTGGCCGGCAAACCCGTCCACGAAGGACTTGACTTCGAAATTGGCGTAGTGTCCACCAACATGTCGATGTTGGGTAGTGGAAAATCATCCTTGGGACTTGCTTTGTTGAGATCTCGGAAGTCACGCAGCGGCGCACTTTTCCATTGGCCTTGGTGACCGTGACGATATTGGAGAGCCATGTGGGGTACTCGATCACCACGATGAAGCCGACGCGGAGCATCTTCTCGATCTCTTCCTTGACTTGTAAAGACCATTACGGCTTGATTCGGCGTAGCTTTTGCTTGATGGGCTTAGCCTCGGGATTGAGGAATCGGTGTTCTACAATGTTTGGATCTAATCCGGGCATGTCTCGGTAAGACCAAGCGAACACGTCCACGAATTCTTTGAGCGGTGCAATCAATGCGTCTTGCTCTGTGCCGGTGAAGAAACTTCCGATTTGCGTCTCTTTTGGCTCTTCGGCGGTTCCCAAATTCACTTTGGTTAAAACCTCCTCGGCGGCTTGGGCCCGGTTTTCTCTCGTTTGACAACATGCTTAAAGATGTGCTTAATGTATTGTTCGTTTAATGTGTACGCTTCTTTATCAAGTGAATCGTTATTAGCTTGTTTGTGTGTTAGTTAATTTATCGGTTGTTAAAGATGCAATGAGAGGATACTCGGAAAGATCGAAGCATTCATTAAGAGCATACGGGAATACATTATTGGCAATGAGTTCGTAATCTTACGGCGTGAGGCCATCGGATGACTCGAGAGACTCAAATTCAAAGATAATGGACTCGGGATGGGTTTTGACACTTGGACTCTAGGACTCGAGGGTCGAGACCAAGTTGTTCGATCATGTCCTTTTTCTTTGGCGGTGGAGTGGGAGAAGGTGGCCCGGTTATTGAGTGGCAATGAGCTTGATAGGAGGCGGGGTTTGAAAGGCTTTGTGTCACCGTTCCCGATCATGGCTATCACAGAGTTATCAGAAACAAAATCGATTAGATCTGGCATCTCGATTTCTTCCTTGAAGAGCAGGTGGAGCAGTGGCTCGTTCCAAGCATCGTCTGCGGAGTCTTTTGCTCTTGTCTTGGGCATTGCTAGCTCGAACGCAGATTCGTCCCGCTTGTTGAAGACAGGGTTATTGACAGAGAGTTTTTCGAGTTCTTCTGCCAAAGAGGGAGTTTTTCCAAACCAAAATTCATTGTGAATAGTGGTGGTCGTGGGTCTGGTAGAGGCGGTGTGTCGAGAAATGCTCTTCGGACGGGATTTGCCTTGAGGCCTACGAATCTTGCAATGTTACGTTGGAGCTTGTCCATGGTTGTTGGCCAGCTTTGTTTGGCGTTGATAAACTCTGTTCCCTTTCCTGGATCTTCTTTAAAGTTGTTATCCTTTTTTATGAAGTACTTGGTCATGTCGAAGCTGTAAGGGCGAAGATCAGAGGTTGCGTGCAAGCCTCTTTTATTATCTGCGGAGCGTTTCCGTGCGGCTCGCTTGTCTTCCGCAATGTGTTCGGGAGTAGGGATGTATCCCGGGCCATGGAGGGTATTATGTTCTTTGATATTGATGATTTGTTGGGTACCACGATGGCGTTTTCCCAAACCGAGCCCGGGATGTAGTTCATGTGCTTCATCATTTTCATCGGGGGAGGGATCTTGTCCCAAATCAAAGGCAAGTCTATGTGGCACACGGGCCTTTGGGCTTTCGATGGTGAACCACTGTTAGCATTATGCCGTCATCATCGTGTTTGATCTCTAAGACCGGGACGCCGTTTGTGTCGGTCCTTTCGGTGACTATGCTATCGCCGTAGATGATGGTTAGATCTGTTCCTTGGACGAACTTTACGCATTGATGGAGAGTGGATGCCACCCCATTGATACGGGTGTAGCCAAGGGCGTCCCAAAATGGCGGTGAATGTGATTGGGATGTCGATGACTTGGAAGTCGATCGGGACCATTTGTTTTCCGAACCACGAGGTTCAAGGTGGCTATTCCCAGGCTGGGCGAGACGTTGAGTCGTATGCCTTGATTGCTGAGTTGAGGGCTTTAGATCGATTGCTTTGATCCCTAGCAAATCCATCATTTTGGATGGCGGGACATTCATGGATGATCCCCATCTACCAAGACCCGAGGGAGACGGCGCTCGTCCGGTTGAAGCTGTTATGTAGAGAGGCTCATTGTGGTCGGCCCCAAATTTTGGAAGGTCGAGCTACGTGAAAGTGATGATGTTCTTGTAGTTAACATTGCCAATCATCTGAGCGCTTCATCAGGTGTCACCGTGATGGGAACCATGGTGCAGGCTAGGCTTTCTTCCAACTTGAGCTTGTGCGGGTAAGATGAAGTAAGTAGGGACCGGAGCGAGATGTTAGCTGAGTACGCTTGAGGCGAGCTAAGGCAGGATCTTGACCTTTGGGTCCGGGGTTTCGGCTTCTTTGGCGTAGGGCCCCTTTTCGGTTCGTGGCTCGGGTATGGCTGGCCTTTTGTACGCCGTGGAGGATTCATTGGGATTTGGCCGGAACGTGTCGGAACATTCACCTCTGGCTTTCTTGCTTTGCTTGTCTCTCCTGTCTACGTAATGGGAGGGCCTTGGTTGGCGTAGGGCCGGGCTGCGCATTTCAATTCGTTCACCGTCATAGCTTTTGTGGAGAAATCCACGGTGGCTTTGAGATCTTCCCAAGACGGGGTTGAGGTATACGGACCTTCGGGCCTTCGGTGGCGGTGCGGAGCTCGTCCCGGTGATCATGGAGCGAGACGTTGTCGTGGCCTTGTGCGAGCTAGGGTGAGGAGATTTCTTTGGAGTAGATGACGTAGTAGTCAAACTTTCTGAGGGTTCTCAGGGTTCCGGCGTGGGGTCACCGGATTCATACCTCTTCTTCGGTTTTTGTTGAGAAGAGGGTTTCTTCTTTCTTCGAGGACGGCCCTCGTTCATTTCATCTTGGAATTCCATTTCCGGACAAGCCTTGCAATCCCGAGACGTCCCACGGATGTGTTCGTTGTTTGGCGGTGGTACCGGGACCTCGGGAGGCTGAATGGGCATGTTTCCCTCGGGGGTCTTGTGGCTTTATGTCATATTGCATGGCTCGTATGAGGGCAACGGGTTGACTTACGGGAGACAATGAGAGACGTTAGAAGGCTGCGGGAGCGAGGCATGACTTTGGAAGCCCCGAGGTAGTTGGGTGGCTAATGTCCCGAAGTGGTGCATGGCACCTTCGATCGAGCTTGTTGTTCACCTTGGCGTTTCTCAATAGCCATGAGGACTGCCAAACTTCTTCCAATGTTGGGAAATTTCTTGGGGGTAAGGTCCCGTTCTCATCATTGTTATCCATGACTTGGCCATGAGGAATTGACGGTTTGTCAGTGACGGAGTGGGAAGGAAGTTGGACCTTGCGGCTTTAACCACAGGAGACGGGTTCCCGGGCACTCTCGATCACTCTCTGTTAGGCTGGAGGGTGACGGGCAAGGTTTAGACACGGGAATGGCCGTTCGGGATAAGAGGGGAAAGCTCACGTGGCATGCGGTTTCCGCTTCTTTTATTTTTTTTTTTTTTTTTGTTTTAATTTACTTAAAACATGTTTTCTCGAGTCCTAGGTAGGTTGGAAAAGATTGCTCTTCTTTTCGCAACTATGCTAGATCTGGGTCGATGGAGACCATACGTGCGGCTATAAGCCCCTCGTTTTGCACTGTATTTCGACATCCCGGGGTGGACGGCCCGGGCGAGGGTCCTATAGGGCAAGCGGTTTCCACCGGCCTAAAAGAAAAATCGAACCTAAGGACCGAGCTGTCATGTTCGTTTTGATGCGTTAGCCATGTGAATAGTGAATCGAGCCGGCCACTGAGTCAAGATCGGGTCAAGAGTTCGGCATGACCTCTCTTTACCTTGCTTGCGCAAGGGATGCGTGACGTTAGGCGTTGGTGGGTCATATCGTCATGGCTTGATGTATCAAAGGCTCGATGACATGGTGTCATGTGAGCATGGATGTATATCAGGGACGGAACATCGTCTGGGTGTAGCTTCAGAAATCAAGATCAGGTCAAGATTTTAGCATGACCTTTCATCGCTTTGCTTGCGCGAGGATCTTGAGTTCCGAGCCTTGACTCGAAAAATGGCCGGCATGGTATATGTATCCGAGTTGTATGACACGGGAGGTAAAAACCAACCGAGTGCGGACGAGTGTGACTCAAGACTCAAACGTGCGGGGTTGACGCTTGGCTAGGATGGGATGTTTGGAATGATCCGTGCGCGTCAGAGGCGTAGGAAGGCCAAACGAACTGCAGCGAGACCACCCGGGTTAAGGGTTGTAGTGTGCGGTGTATCAGAGCGGCGGTGCGCGTAGCGTGCGGTGTAAGCAGAGCCGGTGTGGTAGTGTGCGGTGTAGCAGAGGCGGCGGTGCGCGTAGTGTGCGGTCTCTAAAATTCTTTTACGAGTAAAACAGAAGTTTTGAAGAATTTTAAATGTATGCACGAGATGTATATTGATGCATTTTTTTTTATTTTTGTTTTGTAAAATAAAAAAAGTAAAGCACATGCACACACACACAACAGTTAAAGAAAGGGGTAAAATGAAAGTTTGACCCTCATCATCGTTTTAAAAATCTTTTGTTTTTGTTTAAAAAGATTTTAAAACAAAATGTCCCCAGCGGAGTCGCCAACTGAAATTACTCGGATCCGAGAGGCAGCGCGATCGCGCCCCGGCATCTGGCATTTCGCGGCCTTGCGGCGCTTGTTGGAGGTGTCTCGCCGTGTTTTTGCTTTGTAAAGTCGCCACGCCGTTTTTATTAAGACCAAAACATTGAAAAAGGGCATCAGTTTAAAAATAAACTTTTTTTTTGTGTGATGAGATTTTGAGTTCGGAGGTCAGATGACTCCTCGGGAAGAGAATATTAGAATCTTAGAGCTCACCCGAGTCGCCTCGTAAAAATGAGTCTTTCGGATACCCCTAATATTCTTTAACTGTTGTGTGTGTGTGTGTGTGTGCTTTTAAAAATGCATGCGATATCGGATGTCTACATTGTACACTACGTATTGAAATGTATTGAAATAGTAATGGAAGGAAGCATTACCAATGTTGGTTCGTGTTTGTCTTCCGCTGGAGAATAGTGTTTGAGGATGAAATAGCGTTCCGGTACGGACCGGGATTGCTTTGGGAGGAGCCGGTTGTCTGCGGACAAAGTTTCGGCGTGCGTCAGGATTGTAGGTTGCGTGCGGGCAGAGGTTCGGCGTGCGTTGGGATCGCAGGGATCACTCGGGCAGAGTTTCGGCGTGTGTTGGGATGGCAGGAGTCATTCGGGCAGAGTTTCGGCGTGCGTTCAAGCTACCGGTTTGACTCGGAAAGGGTCGGGACACCTTGGGAAAGACCAAGCAGGCAGGCAAGGCCTCAGAGTACCACGAGGGGCCTCAGAGTACCTCGAGAGTGCCTCGGGGCAGCGCGGGAGCATCGCGGGAGCGCTCGGAGAGGCTTCGGAGCACCACAAGGGAGCTCGGAAGGCCTCAGAAGAATCCGAAAGGGGCCAGAATTGCCCCAAAGGGTCTTAGAAGGGAGCCTGGAGGCTGGGGGGAGAAGAGAGAAGAGGGAGGTGTGTCTAAATGAGGGAGGGGAGCCCTCTATTTATAGTGCCAGAAAACTGCAAGAAGGTCCGTACGCACCTTCTAGGTAATCTAAATTTTTGGTTTTCCTCGATTTGAGGGAATCTGTGATAATGAAGAAGATTCAGCCATGATGATGTCCCCTTTGCAATAAGGTCCGTACGGACCATCTCAACATGCAAAGAGGTCCGTACGGACCAACCATGTAGGGGGGTAATGATGTTCTCTGGGATTTGAGGGAATATTGTGGACTTTAAGGGAATTCAGTAATTATTAAAACAAAGAGTTCCGTACGGACCTTAGTTGCTTTTCCAATTTTTTGAAAATTCCCAAGAGGTCCTTTTGTCCCTTTTTATCCCAGAAAAGTTCCTCCCTTGGTTTGGCTGAGGGTTTTTTGAGGGTTTTGAGTGCCAGAGGTCTTCGAGACTGCATTTGTGAGTCTGCGGTGTTTCCCATGTGCTCGGAAGAGGGTGATCCAGATTGGGGTACTTACACAATCGGCGTTCTTCCAATTGGACTGTGATGTAAAGGGGCTCGTTATAACTGGCTCCATATTTCGGCAGGTCCAGGTCAGTGAAGGTGATGATATTTCCATAGTGGATATTTCCAATCATCTGGACGACCTCATCTGGGGTGACATCTATCGGCATCATGGTCTTGGCCAAACTTTCTTCTAGCTTCAGTTTGTGAGGGTATGAGGAGGTTAACAGGGACCACAGGGAAATGTTAGCTTGAATACACTTCAACTGAGTCAATACTGGGTCCTCCTTCTCGGAGTCTGGCTTTTCTGCTTCTGGCTTATAAGGTCTTTTGTCTGTCTTCGGTTCGGAGACGGCATTCCTTTTGTCACCCTTAGGCTGTTCCACACTCATCTGCCCAGACCGAGTCATCACATAGACATTAGACTTTTCCAAGTCATCAGTCCTACCGGAGGATTCCTTCAGCTCTTTCAGGGTTAAAGGCGGACTTTTCCTGGCTTATGGCCAACTCTGCTGATTAATTTGATTAACAGCACTACCAAAGGTATATGCAGCTTCCCGAACCTGATCCCAAGAGTTCTGAGCTTCCTGGCCTTTTAATTCGACTTCCCATTGGCTTAGCAGGCGGCGATTTCAGTTTCTTCTTCCTCACTCAAAGCCTTGACAGTTTCATTCAGGCTTTTCAGGGTCTACATGCAACAGGAATTATCGTTCCCAGGGTTTGGAGGTTTGCTAGTGGCTTCCTCACCTCAACATAGCAACATTTTCAACAAAGCAGGGTCACATTCCTCATCACTGTCAAACATATCCCTTCTTTCCCTCGGGGTCAACCTTCTGACGGCATCTTTGACATTGGCCAAACACTACCTGAAGTGGGAGATTCCATCATCGATAAGGATTTCTGTGGGGTCAAACCTTGTGGCAGGTTCCTGTTCTTTACTCACGGGTGGTTTTTCTGGGCTTTTTGGCTTCTGGGCTAACCACTCTTCTACCGTTCCTTCCGGCATTTCCGCTGCATCTTCCTCGGTCTCATTACAATAACTTTTTTTGGAACTTTCGTCTTGACTCTGATGACCAATGATGGCAAAAGAAGGTCGGGATACTTGGCCCCATATAAGGGGTATTCTGGATTCTCCCCCTGACCTAGGGATTACCAAGAAGATATCACTATTGTCGTAAGATAGAAAGGGGACCGGGGTCGCTTCAAACTTTAAGACCCTTTCTAGGGCTTCCATACATTCTTTCTCAGACAAAGTCTCAGGGGTGACCCTTAACACCGCAATGGAGTCCACTCTTCCCGATGGGGGTTCAACCTCAATGACGCTTACGTGTTCTAGATCAGCGGGTGGAGCCCACTTCCCTTTTTCAGCTAAAGCTTCGATCAAGTTTTTCCATTCACCAACCAAGTCTTTGTAAGGAGTGTTGAATTCTAGGATGTGGAATTCATACCCTGCCTCATCTGAGCTCGCATCCATTTTCTCTTCCGAGCCCTTGCAAAGGTGACAGCTACACTTTGAGGTAATACAATCCTCCTTTCCATGCCTGTGATTTTCTACCCTATCTGGTCCTCCGGGTTTCACTTCCATTGACTCCATGTTCATTCCTTCTACCGAGCTTGTTGGGTTTTATGGGTCCATGCGCAGCAGAATAAGCATCTAAATAACACAAAACCAAAGCCCTAAGATCCGTTCTATACGATTAAATTGAATTCCTATGAGATAGAATTTACCAACCTTTATTGCTTTCCGGTCTTGAGCTATCGAACAATTATTGGTGTGATTTTGAATCACAATCTTCGATCTTCAAAAACCTTTCAATCTTTGGATTGAAACTCTAGGCCTTGATCGTCAAACGAGCGAAGACCCTCTATTGTTGTATCCACACGTAAGAATGAACCAAGAACAGTTCTTGAGGATTGCTAAATCCTTAAACCCTTGGAAGAATATTGAAAGAGCTTTTGTTATGATTTTCTTGAGAAAATTCGGCTCTCATTCGGCTGTTTACAGACTCATATTTATACTACTTTAGTATTTAGAGTTTGTGCCCTAATAAAATTAGGAAACAAGTGTAAACCGCCTCTGTGGCTAGTTATGTCGCGTGACAAAGGTTGCCATATGGCTAGGTATGTTGCGTGACAAACGTTGCCATGTGGCTAGGTATGTCGCGTGACAAACGTTGCCATATGCAGGAACTCTCAATTATTCTTCCTTTGGTTTAACCAATTCATTCTAGTTGTGTGTGACCCAATAGGATTATATTATGTTGGCAATGAGTTCGATCATATCGACTCTCATAAGACATAAGCGGACTCTAGCAAGCCATTATGTCTAACCAAATAATATAACGTAAGAGTTCACGTTTCCAATGGTACACTTCCATTTCTCCCTTTGTCTCACGATGTTATATTGAACACAAGTCATGGTCCACGTCAACTTGTATTTGTTCAATGCTTTCTCGATCTTGAGTATAATGATAGTCCAATCATATTGGGGTGTGGCCACACGCTTTCATCATTATCACTCATCGGGGGGCCCAAGCAAAACATCTCTCTTTCGAGGGACAAATTCCATCTTGACTTATCATCCTTCCCATCATGAATTTGATCATGCCAAAGATAGCCTTTATAAATATCGTGTTAAGATATCGTTTGACTAAAATCAAACATGACTTTCATCATATGTAAGGTCATGATAATCTCAGGTCTAGGGACTAAATGAAGTGACCATATGAGATTTAATTATGACATTTCACCATGACATAAATCTCATACGGGTCAAGTCCAGTTACTTGTTCTCTAACAAGTACCCATAATTTCAATGTGCATCTCTATGCATATAATCATCATATGATTATCCATTGACAATTATACTAATTATTCTCTTAATAATCAGGGACGGAGATTATTACAATAAATATGCAAACTATATAATAATCAAATAATAAATATAAACGATAAAGATGATACATAACGGTTCTCAGTTAAACATAACTAAAGCCTAGGGCATTACACCAACAGTCTCCCACTTGCACTAGGCTCCATTTATGTATCGAATACTCATGGATCTAACATGACCATCATGCTTCTGCCTATGCGAGGGTCTTTGTTAGTGAATCCCTTATGTCATCATCGGTTGATACTTTGTATATCTTAACGTCTTCTCATTCTTTATGAATTCCTCGAAGAACGTCTAAGTGAGTATTTGGATCGTTGTTGTGACCTTGGTTCCATTGTTTGCACAAGTGGCACCACTATTGTCATAACAAAAGTTTCATCGATTAGTGATACTTGGAACATTTCCAAAACACTAATGAACTTTTGATCCAAACTGCCTCTTTTAGCCACATCATATGTTGCTAAAATTCGGCCTTAGTAGTAGAATCGGCTACAATTTCTGCTTGGAACTCTTCCAATCAAAATTGCACCTCTAACAAGCATAAACACAAATCCTAATTGTGATTTTAAAATAACTTTGTCAGTTTGGAAGCTAGCATCTATGTAACCCTTACAACAAGATTAACTTCCAATCTTTCAAATACCAAGAACGTATCCTTAGTTCTTCTTAAGTACTTAAGGATCATCTTGACTGCCATCCAATGGTTTACATCAGGATCAGATTGGTATCGACTCATCATGCTTAGAGCATATGAGACGCCGGGTCTAGTACAAATCATGGCATACATGACAGATCCAAATGCCGAAGCATATGGAACTTCATTCATTTCCCTTTTGCTCATCAGTTGTCATAAGACAATGAATATTGCTAAGAGAAATACCATAACCCATTGACAAGCTACTCTTCTTAGACTCTTCTAAGAATCTTGTCAATGTGGATACTTTGACTCAAACCAATTTATCCTTCTAGATCCATCTCTATAGATCTTGATGCTAAGGATGTAAGCGGCTTCACCCATATCTTTCATTGAGAAACCTTTCCTTGACCAAGACTTTGACAGTCTTAAGTGTCGGAACTTGTTTTTCCAATGAGTAAGATATCATTGTAATAAAACAATAGAAATAATAATACGCTCCCACTGAATTTCATGCATACATAAGATTCATCTTTGTTCTTTGATGAAGTCAAACTCTTTGACCAATTCATCAAAACGAAGATTCCAATTCCTTGAAGATTGCTTCAACCCATCTCATGGATCTTTGCAACATGCATACTTTATTAGAGTTTCTTGGATCGACAAACTATTCGGGTTGTGTACTATACACATCCTTAATAATCTTTCCATTTAAATAAATTAATTTGACATCCATTTGTCATATCACATAGTCACAATATGTGATAATGGCAATTGAAACTCTAACAGACTTCGACATTGTAACTGGCGGAAAAAGGTTTCAACATAGTCAATACTATGAATTTGCCTAAATCCCTTTGTTACAATCCTTAGTCATGAAAGTATACATCTTCACATCCATGTCGGTCTTGAAGACCTACTTGCCCCTTTAATTTTTACACCTTCAGGTAGCCCAATCAAGTTCCAAACTTGATCATCGAACATGGATTGTAATTCGGACTTCATGGTTCCTAACCATTTATCCAAATTAGAAGTGGACATTGCCTAAAGATAGGAAGTAGGATCGTCATTCTCAATGACTTCCATCTTATTACTTTCCGAAATGAGAAATCAATATTTCTTGAGTTTGGATCGTAACCTATCCGGTCTACGATGGACTTGTGCATCTTGAACCGGTTCCACAACTCCTTTGTGAACTTGGTTCCGTCTCTACTCTTGGTTCCATATTATTTTCGGGTTCTTGAACTCTCTTCAAGATTAATTTTACTCCCACTCGATTCTTTATTGAGAAACTATTTCTCAAGAAACAAATCGTGTAGAGCAACAAACGTTTTGTTCTCTTTGCGGTTGTAAGATTAATTTCCGAAAATAACTTTGTCAAATTTGGTGCTAACTTATAAGAGACAAGTCTCTTTACATAAGATTCACAACCCCAAATCTTCATGAAAGACAAAATAAGTTTTCTTCCATGCCACATCTCATGTGGGGCCTTAGGAACCGATTTAGTAAGGTCTCAATTCAGTGTAACCGCATTATTTCTAATGCATATCCTCAAAAGGAATTAGGAAATAGGAAAGTCTAATTGACACATCATCGAACGAACCATGTCCTATAAGGTTCAATTCCTCCTCTCAGACATATCATACAATGTGGTGTTTTGGTGGAGTCATCTTTGAAACGATTTCATAGCTTTGAGATGATTGTCAAACTCTTGGCTCAAATATTCACCACCTCAATCTAATCGAAGTACTTAAATAGTTTTGCCAAGTTGTTTTGTACTTCATCTTGAAATGTTCAAAACATCTCAAACGATTCACCTTTGGACTTCATCAGATAGACATAGTCATATCTAGATAAGTCTTTAGTGAAATGTGATGAAATACCGAAGTCTTCCCCTAGCAATGCTACTTAATGGTCCATATACATCTCATGTATAATGACCAATAAGTCATTAGCCCTCCCACTACTCTTAGTGTAAGGTGGTTTGGTCAATAATCCCAAGAAATAAGATTCACATTCCTCAAATGATTCATGGTCATATGAGTCTAAAAGTCCATGTTAATGGAGTTTAGATATATGTTTCTTATTTATTTGACCAAGCCGGCAATGCCATATGAATGCGTTGTTCATATTGTTCGGTTCAGAATTCCCATTTATATTTTAGATATCTTCAACATTATTTTGTTTCTCATCTTCAAGGATATGAAGACCATTCAATGACATATGCATTACAATAAGGCTTATCATTAAATGAATATAAAACTTCTTATTGAAAATAAGAAAATTATATCCTTCATCATCTATTAAGAAACGGAAATAATACTCCTACTCAAATTCGGAACGTAGTCATACTTGTTCAAAACAAGTAGTACTTCACAAGGTAAAGTGACTTCATAAGTCCCTATGGTTAATGTAGCAACTCTTGCTTCATTCCCACACATAGGTTTAATTTACCTTCTTTGAGTAGCTTTCTATTCTTTATTCCTTGCACATTTAAACAAATGTGGGATCCAATCCGGTATCATATACTCAAGAACAAGAAATCGAAAGGAAAATGTCTATCATATAGATACTTGAAGTAGTAGCAATCATATTGCCCTTCTTCACCTTTTAGCCCTTCCTAGTAAACCTTGCAACTTTGCTTCCAATGACAATCTTATTGCAATGATAGCAAAATGCATCCTTTTGAGACACTTTGGGTTTAGCCTCTTTGGCTATGACAACATTTGTCCTAGGTTTAGCAACTTTTGCTTTACCTTCTTTTCCTTCCTTTATGAACCCTTTTATTGTGTCAACCATTAACACAATTTGCGAATTGCTCCTTCTTTCGTCATATGAATTAAGAGCCTTCACCACAACATATATCTTTTGCCTAGCTTGCACTTGGAACATTTCCCTTTTTGCGTTATGCTAGAACAAAAGAATAGTTATCATGTGCTCAAGGTTCTTCATAAGAGCCTTTAAACATGGTGGCAAATACAAGGCAAGCAATATTGTTAGAATCATCAATATGTTTCTAATGTTGCTTCCTTATTTGCCCTTTGCAACATTTGCAATGGATTCAGTAGGAACGAATTCGTCAAGAACGTACACATTATGTATTGTTCCTTTCGAACTTTGTCCTTCATAAGGACGAATCGCAATTATCATTATGTAATGCTATTTCTACAACAAAATATACAAATTATATGATCACATATCAATATCAACACATTTATCATTTAAGAGCAAATAATGTATTTTACAAATACTCCCACTAAATCATACACCTTCCAATGCAAATAAGCATAATATGCATTTAATGGGCTAAGATCCAACTTTAATTTAATCTCAAGTACGCTATGGCGCACTGCTCAAGATTAAACTAAATAGGTAGAAAACATCAATCATATCATATATGACTCTTAGATCTTTTATGAGATCTATTTAAGACATCATATGTCTAAGCATATTTTAATCTCATCTTATGCCTTGGATCCAAAACCATTTTAATAACCCAATTAAGTTCATCCACTTTAAACGTATAGGAACCACCATTTCCTCATCTTGCTCGCAAACGGAATAGAATCAAAGCACCTTGCTATGGCAAGCCCACCCAAAACTATCCGAGTGGTCTCAAGTGTTTTAATCATGGATTGGCATAAAGAACTTAAAACTTAAATGAAGGTTCTTTAAAGTAGATTATAAGCATATCAACAAGGATAATCATAACTGTGCACCAGGTAAGTTCCCAAGAAAATAGGTGAGCCACAAGGACTGCTTAAGTACCAAATTTTCCTTCGACAGAACTCTCCTAGTCATGCACAATTATAATATCAGTTTGAATGCAACATAATCAGTACTTTGTATACTGATTTGTTTCTCTTAAACAATCAGACTCATAAACTGATTTGTTTCTCATAAACAATCAGATTCCTTCAAATTTTGCATAAACTGACTTGTTTCTCATAAACAATCAGAAAACCAAAATTTAATGTTTCAACTAAACATTTAGGAAATTATGAATCAATGTTTCAACTAAACATCTAATAAAATTCTTAACACTTAAGAACAAATAATTCATGCATCGCAACAATTAATAAAAACACATTTAAATTAATTAAGCATGCATCATAAACAATGAATTAATCTAGCATAGCCCTATAAATTTTATTTCCAGAAATTTATAGCATCCAGATTAAGACATAGAACATCTCAGATTATCAACATAATCACAGATTAGCAGAAAAATTATCAAACTGATTCTGCCCAGATTGGCAAAGTATGTCGCGTGACAACATCAGCCAGTTGGCTAAGTATGTCGCGTGACAAAATCAGCCAGTTGGCAAAGTATGTCGCGTGACACACCTTGCCCAACTACCAGATTTTCACTCGTGGCTAACTATGTCGCGTAACAAAAGTAGCCAGTCTGGCAGTTCTTCTGAATTTCAATCAATTCCAATCATAAAGCAATCAAATCAAGTAAACAACTTTTACAGATTTAATTCAGCATAATCAGAAGGCGATTTTCACATTGTTTCACATAAACAATAAACATTCTATCGCATACAAAACATGCAATAAGCATATAAACGATTTATATCCTGATTCTAGCATGTTAATTCAAAATTAATCATACGAACGGGGCTCTGATACCACTATTGGGTTTTATGGGTCCATGCGCAGCGGAATAAGCATCTAAATAACACAAAACCCAAGCCCTAAGATCCGTTCTATACGATTAAATTGAATTCCTATGAGATAGAATTTACCAACCTTTATTGCTTTCCGGTCTTGAGCTATCGAACAATTATTGGTGTGATTTTGAATCACAATCTTCGATCTTCAAAAACCTTTCAATCTTCGGATTGAAACTCTAGGCCTTGATCATCAAACGAGCGAAGACCCTCTATTGTTGTATCCACACGTAAGAATGAACCAAGAACGGTTCTTGAGGATTGCTAGATCCTTAAACCCTTGGAAGAATATTGAAAGAACTTTTGTTATGATTTTCTTGAGAAAATTCGGCTCTCATTCGGTTGTTTACAGACTCATATTTATACTACTTTAGTATTTAGAGTTTGTGCCCTAATCAAATTAGGAAACAAGTGTAAACCGCCTCTGTGGCTAGTTATGTCGCGTGACAAAGGTTGCCATATGGCTAGGTATGTTGCGTGACAAACGTTGCCATATGGCTAGGTATGTCGCGTGACAAACGTTGCCATATGCAGGAACTCTCAATCATTCTTCCTTTGGTTTAACCAATTCATTCTAGTTGTGTGTGACCCAATAGGATTATATTATGTTGGCAATGAGTTCGATCATATCGACTCTCATAAGAAATAAGCGGACTCTAGCAAGCCATTATGTCTAACCAAATAATATAACGTAAGAGTTCACGTTTCCAATGGTACACTTCCATTTCTCCCTTTGTCTCACGATGTTATATTGAACACAATTCATGGTCCACGTCAACTTGTATTTGTTCAATGCTTTCTCGATCTTGAGTATAATGATAGTCCAATCATATTGGGGTGTGGCCACACGCTTTCATCATTATCACTCATCGAGGGGCCCAAGCAAAACATCTCTCTTTCGAGGGACAAATTCCATCTTGACTTATCATCCTTCCCATCATGAATCTGATCATGCCAAAGATAGCCTTTATAAATATCGTGTTAAGATATCGTTTGACTAAAATCAAACATGACTTTCATCATATGTAAGGTCATGATAATTTCAGGTCTAGGGACTAAATGAAGTGACCATATGAGATTTAATTATGACATTTGACCATGACATAAATCTCATACGGGTCAAGTCCAGTTACTTGTTCTCTAACAAGTACCCATAATTTCAATGTGCATCTCTATGCATATAATTATCATATGATTATCCATTGACAATTATACTAATTATTCTCTTAATAATCAAGGACGTAGATTATTACAATAAATATGCAAACTATATAATAATCAAATAATAAATATAAACGATAAAGATGATACATAACGGTTCTCAGTTAAACATAACTAAAGCCTAGGGCATTACACCAACAGAGCTGTCATCATCACTATAAATCTATCCATTCCTATTTTCATTTCCGACTGACTCTTCACTGTCACTGTCTGGGAGATAGGCAAATTCACAAGCGTTGATGAAGCTGGAAAGGTCAGGTTGATACTTGAGTTTCGGGATCAGGGAATTTGGTTCATGCTGAGGAGAGGGAGTGAGTCCCATGGGATAATGCGGAGACTGAGTACCTGGGGTGGCCGTGGCACTTGTTCTCTATTGGTAGGGAATGAAGTTGGGCCTTATCTGAGGAGGCGAGGGTGTTGGAGGACTGAAAAGGGGTAGTCCTTGGCAAGGGATCATAGGTGGATGGAGGAGGGCATTGGTTATAGGCAGGGGGAGCTGAGATTACTGTTTCTGGAGTCTCATCTTCTACCATGACCAGGGAACCATTGGCTTCGACCACTATCTGAACCCCATGATGACGAAGCGCATTGATAAGCATGGCTTGCTGTTCCTCATGGACTTTACGACTGTTTTCCAAGGCTAAGGCTAACTCTTCTTCCCTAGTGAAATTACCCGAATCGCGCGCGGACTGCGGCGAGCGGTTCTTTCGAATGGACTTCACTTTGGAAAAGAGAGTCGCCACGCGGTTTTGTATTTTGAGCCCAAACGTTGAGAAACGGCTTTTATGAAAATGGTGTCGTTTTTATTGGTAGCAAAAACTTAGGAAAAAGCTTTGAAAATGGAACGTTTTGATTGGTAGCCAAAACTTTACAAAAGGCTTTTTAGGACCAGAGATTGTTAGGTTCGGAAGTCACATTACGTTTCAGGAAGAGTATGTTCAGATCACCCGAAACGCCTCGTATGACGAGTCTTTCTACCTTTCTCAAAAAGTGTGCGTGTGTGTGTGTTCGTGTTGCTTTTGAAAAGGAGCTTGAATGACAAGCTTTAATCTTGGTTTGAATGACAAACGTTGATTTGGTAAAAAAAGAGCGTTTGAATGACAAACGTCGATTTAGAGTTTGAAATGAGTGTTTGCGTGGTAAACGTCGATTTTGGGACGGAAATGAGCGTTTGCATGGAAAACATCGGTTTTGAGACAGAAATGAGCGTTTGAATGTCAAACGTCGGGTTTTGATGAGCTGTTTTGAAAAGGAGTTCGAATGACGAACTCCGGTTTTGAACCGGGCATTACATTGTTAGCGATTTTACGGGAAAAAAACATTAAATGATATGCAATCAACGAATCGTTTTTGCGACTCGGACTTTGATAAGTAAATACTATCACGAGCTAAACGGCTCGGACTCGTAAATGACAGTATTTAAAGTGCGGTATCGACGGAATCAAACGACCCGGAATTGTAAAGTGCGTTCAATGAGCCAAACAGCTCGGAATTGTAAAGTTGCATAAAAGTAAATGACGATCAACGGATCAAACGATCCGGAATTTGTAAATGACATGAAAGAAAATGACGTTCGACGGATCAAACGATCCGAAATTTATAAATGACATAAAAGTAACGGAACGGGGCCGGAACGCCTTTTTAACCCGAGATTACTTCTCTTACGGGAAGAGAAGAGGATCAAGGACTAAAACGTATCGGACCCCGTTAGACGGTGACGTCTACATTTCGACAACATTCGTCCGAAACGGTTGTAGCGACTGGTGCATAAACCGAGACGGGACGAGAGTTTAGGGAGAGAGAGCACTATCTATGGCTAGGGTCGGCTCCTTTGGCTCGGTGGACATATACGGGATACGAAAAGGTATTTGGAATGGTGTTTTGAGGTGGCGGGGGTTGTATTTGGTTGAAATACGGAGTTTTCATGCAAATCAAGGCGAAATGGGGGCTCGAGAGAGGATGAAAAGGGTTTGGGCCGTGGCTGTGGAGAGAAAAGGGAGTAATTTTGTTATTGTCAAAATTCTTGACAGCCCTCTGTATTTATAGGTGAATTTTGCAAAAGAGTCCGGACGAACTTGGGCTGAATTCCAGGGGTTTTTGTGAAACTTTGGAAACTGGAGGGACTTGTTGGCAATTCTGAATTCTCTGCAAAGGAGTCCGGCCGGACTTGGACTGCATACCAGGGGTATTTTATTCTTTTCACACTGAAATGTGATTGAGGTTGACAAGGGTGTTGTGGCATGCGTGTGAATGTGCGCTCGCCGAAAAAAATAAAATAGGGAGTCGCCACGCCGTTTTAAAGAGGAAACATTGAAAACCTTTTTGACAGAGAGTGGGTTCGGGGGTCAAGTTACGTGTTGGGAAGAACCGAGAGTTCACCCAACACGCCTCATCCGTAGACGAGTCTTTCAATTGTTCAACATTCAATTCATTCAAACGTGTGTGCAAAGTGTGCATGACAAGATATGTGTAAAATGCATAAGAGTGCTTTGTTTTATTACTCAACAAGGGGAATTACAACTTTGTAAGCCATTGACTCTGGGAGGCCACGTCCCACTTTACATCGAGGAACTAACAGAACTTACAAATGAAATATGGTCTCTGCAGATGGTCACCATGTGTCGCGTGACACAGGACATGCTTAGCACGATGTGTCGCGTGACACATGTTTACCGTTTGCAGGAACCTTACAAATTGATGAACAGAATCAACAGAAACCAATCCAAATCCCAACGCAATGCCAAAACAAATCAGAAACCAATGAATTAACAACAGATTAACCAAAGGAGTGTGGATATGGGGAGATCCACACTCCCTTGGCAACCAAACGACAAATAGAATTCCAATCACATAATGAATATCAACCAAACCAAACTAAACAATTAAACAGAGAGATCGGCAGTTGGGACTTGATAATTGGGGGACGGATGGAGTCTAATTATCAAGTCCGGGGAAATATCAATTGCAATGAAACAAATAAAAAGTAAATGCGAGATAGAGGTGAGGGAATTCGTTACCCTCGTAGTCCACGTTCCTTAAACCAAGTTAGATTTAAGAATCTTCAAATCGGCTTCGGGACGGAACAAAACTCAGATTCCAGATTGAGCGGCAGTTGAGCTCCCAGTACGTGCGTGTGTGTTGAGCGGAATTGGCTTGGGCTATGGAACAGGGGAACGGTGTAGAAGGAGATTGATTTTGGTTATTGGCTTAGAGCTAGAACGGGGTCTGAAACAGAGCGGCGTCGGTGGAGGTTTTGGATTGGGATGAGGAAGGTTGAAGGAGGTAGAGTGGTGAGGTAGTGTTTGTGGATGGAGATTGAGCTTTCCGGTGGTGAGGAGGTTGAGGATTACCGGGGAACAGGTTGAGCAAGGAGCGGTTGAGAGAAACAGGATCGGTAAAGGTTGAGAGGGATTAGGTTGCCGGTGAAGGGGAGCTGCGTTGTTGGTGAAGAAGACGATTGAGGAAGGGAGTTGGGAGAGGTAGAATTGGTGTTTGGAGGTAATTGAGATGGAGAGCAGGAGCTTAGGGAAGACGATTGGTTTTGGGGAGAGAATTAGGTGAAGGTTTGGCCGGAGCTAGGTGAAGGTCGACGGTTTTGGTTTGTGAGGGAGAGGACGGTCGGCGGCCGGAGGGAGAGGATTGAGGGACGGCAATGGAGATAGAGGGAGGTAAGGCGATGGTGGTGATTGAGGAAGAAGAAGATGCAGGGAGAGGGGGCAATGGCAATTTGCGGATAGAGAGAGAGGGAAGAGAGAGAAAGTGAATCTGAGTGTGTGTGTGTGTGAAATTTGTGAGAGGCCCCCTTTACAAATGAGTGGATTTGGCATTTATACGTAAATGGGAAAAGGAATTAAACTGTCGCACGACCCAACGCTTCCACTTTCCATGCTTCAAGCTGTCGCACGACGGGCCACGTCCATAACCGATTCTGGCACCAAAACCAGATTCTGGAACATTCCGGGTTAATTCCCAAGAGGTCCAAACTGATTTATTCCTTTTAGGTCCCTTTGTCCGAGAAAAGTACTAAAAAATACTTCCTTCGCGAGAAACTTATAAAAAGTTCCCGGAAGTCTCGGAACGGACCGGGAATTTACCAAAACGCCCCTTAGTGCGATTTTACCATTTAAAATGCACCTAAAAAGGGATCGCGAATTGGATTGGCGTACTTACAGCGTGCCACGTTTCCTATGACTCACCAGGTTCATGGGATTTCGTGTCATTATTCCCGGTTTTGTCCATTTTTTAAATAACTGTCCGGAAAATGTCCGAAACGCCCCCGGAAAGTGCCAGAAAGTGCGTTTTTCAGAAGAAGCTGTACTTTTACGTGCGACGACATGTGTTGAGTATGCTTCGACATTGGGATGCACAGGGCAGTCCCGGGATGTCTCGTTGGCTTGAGAACATGGAGTTTAACGGGTTCCGGTTAACCTGAAGCGGGCCAGTTAACGGATTCCAGTTAACTTCTAACGGATTTTGGCGATCCAGATTTGGGTACTTACAGTTAGCCCCTCAGCGACGTCATTTCCGAAGGAAGTGGGGTCATTGAAAAAAGATAAGGATCCAAATCGGGGGATGCCTTACTTTGAAAGACCTGGGCGGTCAGCTAGCTGGACCCTTAGCGAAAGGATTCCTACGTATCCCGAGCGGGAATCAAGCCGATCGTAGTTCATAGATGCAAGGAGCCACGTGTGGGGACCTTGATCTAAGCAAGACTGTTGTGAGGCATCTGAACCTGAGTGGGACCATTGCAAGGTATCTGAACCCGAATGGAGACTATTGTGAGGCGTCTAAACCTGAGATTTCTGAAACCTTCGAGGGCATGTGGCGCCTCAGACCGAAGTTTCCTGAAACTTACGAGGGCGTGTGGCGCCTCAGACCGGAGTTGCCTGAAACTTACGAGGGTGTGTGGCGCCTCAGACCGGAGTTGGTGAAACATAAGAGGGCGTGTGACGCCTCAGACCGGGGTTGCTGAAACATATGAGGGCGTGTGCTGCCTCAGACTGGAGTTACTGAAACATACAAGGGCGTGTACCGCCTCAGACCGGAGTTACTGAAACATACGAGGGCGTGTGGCACCTCAGATCGAAGTTACTGAAACTTAAGAGGGCGTGTGGTGCCTCAGACCGGAGTTACTGAAACATACGAGGGTGTGTGGCGCCTCAGATAGGGGTTACGAGGATGCGTTTGTCCTGCGATGAAGGCGTTCGTGCTTTGAGATTGATAAGGCATTCGGGCCTTGGGTGCTGGACATATGATGACGGCCAGGTTTATCCACAGGGGATATGGTGGAAATGACGGGACTGGTTGTGTTAAACTGGCGTTATTAACAATACAGATGGATTGACGTTCTAACGACGGGGTTAAGAAAGGGATGTGGTCTCGGGAGAGACTGACACATCGCTGGGGAAAAGCGTCTAGAGTTCTAACAAAGCTAGTTAGGAACTGAGGGGATTGATCGACGCTTCTTCTTAGACGGATGGTCTTATGATCCTGCTGGGGAGGAATGTTTGGGCTTACGGTGATGGCCGAAGAGGGATTGTTGTACGGGCCTACCTTGATGGCCGCTGAGGTGGGATGATCGGGCTTACGACTGTCGGTCGGGGAAGTAAATGTTGGTGAAAACCAATGGGAATTTTGACGTTGGGAGACGGAATTGTGATTTGATGTCCGAAGATGGGACTGAGCGTTTGAATGTCAAACGTCGGTTTGGGGCAGAAATGAGCGTTTGAATGTCAAACGTCGATTTGGGATAGAAATGAGCGTTTGAATGTCAAACGTCGATCTGGGATTTAACGTCTGGAGACGAACGTTAGTGAAAACTAACTGAAAATTTAACGTCGGGAGACGGATTTGTGATTTAACGTCCGAAGAAGGTTTGAAATTTAACGTCTGGAGACGAACGTTAGCGAAAATTAACTGAAAATTTAACGTTGGGAGACGGATTTGTGATTTAACGTCCGAAGACGGTTTGAAATTTAACGTCTGGAGACGAACGTTAGTGAAAACTAACTGAAAATTTAACGTCGGGAGACGGATTTGTGATTTAACATCCGAAGACGGTGTGAAATTTAACGTCTGGAGACGAACGTTAGTGAAAACTAACTGAAAATTTAACTTCGGGAGACGGATTTGTGATTTAACGTCCGAAGACGGTTTGAAATTTAACGTCTGGAGACGAACGTTAGCGAAAACTAACTGAAAATTTAACGTTGGGAGACGGGGCGTTAGCGAGAAGCTAATGGGACTTGACCTCGGGGGAGGGGGTGTTAGAAAGGTCTAACTTGGGGAAATTTTACACTTTTGGGGGTCAAAAGGGGTAAAATTGAAACTGCGAGAAGCTGAGGGGCCAAATTGGCAAGAAATCTTTTCAGCTGCAAATGAGTCCGGCCGGATTTTGACTGAATTTGACCAGATTTAAATCAGCGCCAAGGCCGACGCAAAACTGAACCATTTCCACCATTTTTCCAGGCGAGGAAGAGAGAAAGAAGAGAAAAAACTCTTCCCATTTTTTGAGTTTTGCTCAAATTTTTGAGGGAAAATCGACATGGATGCCGGTTTGGGATCAATGGCTCGCCATAGGAGGACCGATAACGAAAGAACGAGGTTGGTGAGGACCATTCGAACCACCGTTCTTCCCATGGATCCGTCGGAGTTTTATCCGGCTAGGGACACTCACAAGTCCAAGGGAGGGGTCGAAAGACAGGTAAACTTCCTCTAAATTCCGTTAATTTAAGAATGTGCATTCTTTAAATGTTAGGAATTTGACTAGAAATGAGTTAGGGATTTTGGTGCCCGAATTGGGACTTTTGACTTTGCTATGCGCCTTTGTCGAAATTGACTAGAGTGTAGTTCAATTGACACTATGGGTAGATGACATAAAAATTTTGGTTGCAAAATTCCATGCCTAGCGGTGTTTTCCGAAATTAAAGTAAGTTTAATTCGGGACGGAGTAATTTTTTTTTTTTTCGAAATGTTCGAAATGTTTTGAAAGTTCCGACTTCGACGGATTTTTCAAGATGTTTGGAAAGTTCCGAATTCGACGGAGTTTTCGAAATGTTTTGAAAGTTCCGGATTCGACGGAGTTTTCGAAATGTTTTGAAAGTTTCGGATTCGACGTAGTTTTCGAAGTGTTTTGAAAAGTTTCGAATTCGACGGAGTTTTCAAAATGTTTTGAAAGCTCCGGATTCGACGGA
Source organism: Adenophora triphylla var. japonica (assembly GCA_022495995.1). Lineage (NCBI taxonomy): Eukaryota > Viridiplantae > Streptophyta > Magnoliopsida > Asterales > Campanulaceae > Adenophora > Adenophora triphylla. The sequence goes on along the minus strand of JAFEMH010003113.1, from coordinate 165,206 downwards.
GTTTTCGAAATGTTTTGAAAGATCCGAATTCGACGGAGTTTTCGAAATGTTTTGAAAGTTCCGGATTCGACGGAGTTTTCGAAATGTTTTGACTTTTTGGGATTTTGGACCGTTAATATTTCACTTGGGATGGACATATTTTAAGAAAATGAACCGTTAATGAACGGGTTTTTTTAGACTGAACCGTCATTACTCCAACCGGGATGGAAATATTTTAGGAAAATGAAACTCATATCTGTGTTGCATCATTTCGATATGCGTTTGTGCACTTTGTTGATGTCGTTTCTGTATTAACGTATTCTTGCCATGTTCACCTGCAGGGGCGAGGGACAGTTGACGTTCACAACTTGAAGAGCCGGGGAGCCTTTGAGGCAGTTAGATCGCTGTGGGAGATACTCCCAGACGAGGCTCTGGATGGAGAGAGGAGTCCACAACAGTATGTGGTTGACTCCGATTTGGCTGGATTCATTAGCGCAGTGGCCGCGGTGGCTTCGACGCAGAGGGCGAGGTCCTTGTACGTTGCTCTGAGCGAGTACTGGTGGGACACGACCCACACTTTTCATTTCAGGTGGGGGGAGGCGACTGTGACTCCTAGTGACTTTGCGGCGATCACTGGGTTGCCATTCTGGGGCAACACGCTGGTGTGGGTGGATGGCTATACTCCGGGGCAGTTGTCGGAGATACTGGGTTTTGATATTACCGATGCCAGGGGCTTAGGTATTCGGTACAGGCCAATGGAGACTCATCTGAGGAGGGGTATTATTGCTTATGTGGAGGGGTCTCCGAGGATGACTGCAGAGCGTCTGGCTCGAGGGTTCATATGGTTCGCATTGTCAGCGACTTTGTTTCCTACTGCTGACACATCATGTCATTTCCCTTTGCTCGGCTCGCTGACTAATCTGGACACCGTGAGGGGGTTTGCATGGGGGGAGGCTGGACTGGCCGAGCTCTACCATGCCTTGGATAGGTTCTCGCGGGGAGAGGAGAACACCTTATGCTGCTTTTTGTTTGCTTTGGATGTAAGTTCCCATCTTTTTCTCTTCCTTGTCTCATCTTGTACTCGTATGTATCTGCTCTGTAGCTGACATAACTTTCCATGTGCTTGACAGGTGTGGGGTTTGGAGGTGTTCCACCCACAGAGATGGGAGATCAAGGAGGCAAATGAGTCCTTGTTTCCTGCCATGTTGATTTGGCAGAAGGAGGCGAAGAAGCCGGCATCGTCGAGGGAGGGTACTCGGCTGACTTACGAGGAGGTGTCTCTGGCCCTGAGCCGAGAGTTTTTCGAGCGGATCCAGCTGACTTGGTGGAACCGGATTAATGTCGTTGTGGTTCAGGCTGCTAGAGAGGTCACACGTTAGCGGAAACTGCTGGTGGGGCTTCACTGTGATGCGATGTATCTGGGGGAGAGGGTGACCCGTCAGCATGGTCCGGGGTCCCTTCCTTTGGTGCCGATGGACCCACCTCCGCACATGCAGCATCCTTTGTTGATACCGATGGAGGATCTGGAGCGGTATAGACAGGGCGTGTTCTATACCGAGTTTATCATAGAGGGTGCCGACTATGACATCTTCTTGAGGACGAGGCTGAGGAGCCCGCAGGTGCAGCACAGGGAGGGCGAGGGCCCTGGATATCCCCGAGACTACCCGCTCCCTCGAGCTAGGCTGGCGTATGAGGGGCTGGATGGTTCTCGCAGGCGGTTGGTGATCCCTATTCCGGACGAGACGAGGCCTCGGTACAGATTGGACCCCAATGCTACGGTGAGTGCTTTTGATTTTCTGTATTTGATAGTAGCATTCTGCAAATGTTGCATCTGTGCTGTCTGTTTGTCTTTTGACGACTTTCCTGGTTTGCAGGTGTCTGGCCGTACGTACAATCAGGCCGTGAGACAGTTGGACGGGTGGGCCAACTACGCTAGGAGACTCGTGGAGTTCCTGCGGTGCAATTCCCGGAGGAGTGCGGCTGTACATGAGCCGAGGCCGTCTAGGCCGAGAGATTCGTCTGCCTCCACGACTGGTGGAGCGGACTTTACGCAGGGATTCGGCCAGTTCTCTGGCGAGACGGCGGGGTTCGGAGCTCGTCACCCTTCGTACTCGGGGCACGAACAGGGAGAGTCCTCGAGTTCGCAGGCGCAGAGGCGGCCTTTCTCGTATTCCCGCCTGGAGGAATTTGGAGATTACTTGTTCTCGACGGATCCGGCTGCTGCGGGGCAGTACATTGAGTGCTCGGATGACGAGCAGGACTCTGAGTAGTCCTCTTTTGTTGATTTATTTTCAGACAAAATGTGTGTATTGTCCAAAACAATTTGACTTGTACTTGAAAAGGGCCTTTGAGGCGGAACTTGTATTTTGCACATTTATTTAGTGATTACCTTCTTTTATTTTCGACAAATAAGCAAGTAGGTTGATCAAAAATAAATAATGAAACATGCACAAAAATTTGAACTGGTCAAAATTTATGTCTATATGCACTGTTATTTAATTAATTGCACTGTTGCACGAGCCCAAAGCGGAAGTGGTGTTGGCAGTGGTTGATTGAAACTAGGGGTGCACGCAGTTTCAATAAAGCTTGAACAGGATTTAGTTTGGAAATGTTTCCAAATTGAGAGCAGCTGGCTGCAGAGTTGACTTGATCCAACTTGAGAAACGATCCACTGGACTTGGCCTCGATTTCCAGATTCTTTAAATGGCAGTTCAACTTTTGCAATTTGTGAAAACTGCACATTTGCTCGATCAATCAACTGAATTTCTTTCTTAAATTCCTCAAGATTTTCTTTGCTCTTTCCATGGCCCCATTTCCTAGGCTATCGTCTCAGATGCAAGAGCGATGCTTGGACAATTTCCAGTCGTGGGTACGGCACCACACGAGGCAAAGCAAGGGCTTTTTTGAGGGTTGTTACGGGATGAAATCTGTTTGGGCTTTGAAGGAGCTCATGCCAGATTGGGATCTTTTGAGAGCTGCGGCTCGCTTCTGGGACGTGCGGAGGCATGTGTACAACTTTTCGTACAACGAGATTACTCCCACGTTTGAAGATTTCCGGGCCATTTTAGGAGGACCTGAGACGGAACAGCTAGTTCTTCCCTTGGCGGGTGGCATGGCCACTGTTGAGAAGTTAGTGTCTTTGCTTGGCGTTTCAGCCGAAGAAGCATACGGGATGCTAATACTGAACACAGACTATGTTGATATTTCGGGGCTGCCCGATAAATTTGCCGGTGTTGAGGGGAGCGTCTTTGCGTGGGACGCGTTTGCTCTGTGCGCAATTGCCACTTTGTTCACATTTACGTCCCTGGGTGTGTGCCATCACAGTGTACTGGACCTGGTGAGGCAGTGCTGGAACGGGGGAGACATCGTGCCTTTGGTCCTGGGCGAGACGTTCCTGGGCATAGGTCGGATGGCGATCGGCAGCCGATACATGTGGGGAGGGAGTCCCGCTATGCTCACTATGTGGTTGAGGGAGCGACTGCAGATGATGCCCGAGGTGCCAGTGTCTTGTGACCCTTGGTCCTTTTCTCGGTGTCCACTGGTGATAGGGGGCGATCAGGCTGAACTGGAGCTCTGGATGGCCAGACTCCGCATGCATCACTTACGATGGTGGGTTCCTCATTGGAAGCTACAAACTTGTCGGACCGCTTAGGAGGGTCTTCTGGTTGTCAGAGTACCGGGGTTGTCCCAGACGTCTTTCTACATTCCATCATTGGTGCTGCGACGCACGGGCTAGAGCAGTGCCACCGACGGTTTGGTTCATGCCGCTACCTTCGAGGTGGGATCTCTGCTGATGGAAGATCCTTCGATGCTATTGCTTCTCACACGGCTGTGGCAATACACGTCCTTTCCTGCCAGGGTTCTCTTTCACCGGAGAGGGGGCATTGTTCTGTCTACGCAGTATCTGAACTGGTATGAAGGGTGTTTGGGAGAGACACAGATGGCCATCTTGTGGAGACGGAGGGAGCTGTTGGGTCCTGATTACCCTGACGGCTCGACTTTGAGGAGAGCCAAAGCGGGGGCTAACCCTCAGAATCGTACTGGGGACGACATGGCTGACTATGAGGCCAATGCTGATCGGGAGGCCAATCAAAGCACGGTCATGATGGCTCGAAGAGAGGCAGCTCAAGATAGAGCTAGGGAAAGGGCTGCGTTGGCAGCTGCTGGTTTGACGGAGGCATCGGGAAGGGTCCCTGAGCCAGGTAGAAGGACTATGGGAATATTCCCTGTGAAGGTGAAGAATACTCGCCGCAGAAAAGGGAAGGAGAAGAAGGATGAAGGACCAAGTACGGGAGACTAGGTTGACCTTGCTATCCGGAGTATCCACCCACTGTCATTGCAGACACATTAATTGATTAATGTATTATTGTTGTTTTGCTAGCGTGTAGCGAGTCAAGAGTTGACCGTGCTTGAACTCATCAAATATTGTTTTAACCGTAATGAATTTGTAGGTTAATTGAAAAGAGTTTTTCGAAACACAAGCAATTGATGCTTATTTGTTTTTTTTTTGTTTTTTGAGACCGAACCAATGATGGCTGCCTACGTTCCCCTTTTACAATTGGACTAAGGGGCTCAGGTCACCGTAGTTCGACACTTTAGGTGAATTTGAGAAAAAAACAAAATACAAAAGAAGTGTGACCCTATTTTTTACCTGGATCATTATCGGGAATGTATCCAGTTGGGTATTACTCTTTTAGCACTTTAATTTTACTGAGGGGTGGTGTATGGGGAAGGAGAGTTGACTCGTGCTCTTCCTCAAACGAATTATCTGCGGAGCTTGCTTTCGTTTACGGGGTTAACGAAAGGGTTCCCGTCCAAATCTGCTAACTTCATGGCTCCTCCGGAGAAGATTCTTTGTACCACGAACGGGCCTATCCAGGTAGGCTTCCACTTTCCGAGGGGATTGGTCTGCGTAGGAGGCTTTTCCTTTAGCACCAATTCGCCTTCTCTGATGTCTCGGATCTTGACTTTCTTATCAAATGCTCGGGCCATTCTGCTTTAGTAGGCACGAGTGTGTTCCATGGCTTTCAATCTGCGCTCGTCGGGTAGAGCAAGTTCGTCGTGATGGCTCTGTAGCCACTCGACTTCATTGATCCCGTTTTCCAATAGGACTTGGAGGGATGGAATTTCCAATTCCACGGGTAACATTGCTTCCATTCCGTAGGTAAGTGCGAACGGAGGGAAATCATCTTTAGGGCTGGCCTTATTGAGATCCCGGAAATCCACGCAGCATCTGACCTTTCCATTGGCCTTGGTGACCGTCACGATGTTGGAGAGCTAGGTCGGGTACTCAATCACTCTGATGAAACCGACGCGGAGCATTTTCTCAATTTCTTCTTTCACTTGCAAGGACCACTCTGGCTTGATCTTGCGCAATTTCTGTTTGACAGGCTTGGATTCTGTCCAGGGGAATTTTGTGCTCCACGATTGAGGGATCGAGTCCTGGCATGTCCTGATATGACCAGGTGAACACGTCAACATATTCCCTGAGGAGGTTTATCAAGGCTTCCTTTTCTGCATCGGCAAAGAAACTGCCCACTTGTGTCTCTTTAGGCTCTTGCACTGACCCCAGGTTCACTTTGGTCTACTACACGCTTGAGAACTTCTTTAATGTATTGTTCGTTTAATGTGTCTGATTCTTTATCAAGTGATTCATTATTAACGTCTTTTAAGTTGTTTGTTAATTTATCAGTTGTTAAAGTGGCAATGAGGGGATACTCTGAAAGGTCAGATTTTTCATTAGATGCGAACGGAAATACATTGTTGGCTACACTATCATAGTCTTGCGGCGTAAGGCTGTTGGACGACTCAGAGGACTGGACTTTAATAAGGACTGACTCAGAGGGTTCGAGACCGGGTTTAGGGAGATGTGGGTGCAGGCCCAGCTTGTCTTCCAATTCTGCCTGGCTTGCCCTTGGTCCTGTGAAAGTTACCCAGTTCTTCAGTGGCATTGCTGGATGCTTGATGAGGGTTCGGGGGTCGAGAGGATTGGCTTCTGCTGTCCCGATCATAGCGATCATGCTATTTTCGGAGCCCAAGACAATCAGGTTTGGCACCTCCATGACTTCTTCAAAAAGACTCTGTAGAGCGGGTCCACTGAGAGCGTCTTCTATGAATTCTGGTAGAGCTGTGTACTCATGCTGAACTGTGGTGGCAATTGGTCCAGGTAGAGCTGTGATGTCGAGGAACGCTCCCCTTATTGAATTAGCCTCGAGTCCTCTGAAACGCTTGAGGTCCCGTGCTAACTTTTCCATCCTTTCTGTAGTCTCTGTGTTGACTATCCCTGCTTCTTTCTCATCTTCATCAGTTCCACTTTCGGTCCCCTCAATTCTGCTGTCGGTTCCGCTGTCGGTCCCCTCAGTTCTCCTGTTGGTTCCCTTGGTGAAGTAATGAGCGAGGTCGAAATTGTAAGGTCAGAGGTTGGGTGTGTCGTAGGAGGTCCCCCTTTTGCGGGCTGCTGCCTTGGTGCGGCGAGCCCTTGGTTTTCTTTAATATCAGCCAGTGTTGGCACATAGCCAAGCCCCTGGACTGTAGTGTGGTCCTTGACTTCGATGACTTGGTGTTGGCCTTGTAACCTTTTGCCGAGCCCCAGTCCTGGGTGAAGTTCATGAGTTTCATCATCTTCATGGCGGGAGGGATTTTGTCTTGAAACAGTGGAAGGTCCACGCTGCATATTTGGATCTTGGAGGTCTCCAAAGTGAATCCATTTAATGCCATGTCGTCATCATTCTTGATCTCTAACACTTGAATGCCGTTGGTGCTGATCCCCTCAGTGGTGACGCTGTCGCCGTAGACTGTGATTAGCTCGTTGCCTTGCATGAACTTGATACACTGGTGAAGGGTGGATGCCACGCCATTTATCTGATGCAACCAGGGTCGCCCCAAGATGGCTATGAATGTCCAACACTTGGTATTTAGTGGGGATCATCTGCTTGCCGAACCAGATATTTAGAGTAGCAACCCCGAGAACTGTGCGGGAAGTAGAGTCATAGGCCTTGATAGTGTGGACTGAAGGCTTCAGATCTGTGGGCTTGATGTCAAGCAGGTCCATCATCTTGGCGGGCAAGACATTCATTCCGGAACCTCCGTCTACCAACACTCGGGGAAGGCGACGCTCGTCCACTGGGTGGATGTGAGCGGCTCATTGTGATCGCCCCAAATTTTGGCGAGTGTCCAAATCTGTGAAGGTGATAATGTTGCCGTAGTGGATGTTGCCGATCATCTGAATTACTTCGTCTGAGGTTGCGTCCACGGGGACCATGGTGCGGGCCAGACTTTTCTCCAGCTTGAGCTTGTGAGGATATGAAGATGTGAGCAGGGACCAAAGGGAAATGTTCGCCTGGGTCTGCTTGAGCTGAGTGAGGATCAGGTCCTCTTTCACGGAACTTGTGTCATTGGGCAGGCCGGGTTGCGGTTCTGGCTCCGTCGGCTTTTTGGTGGCCTTAGGTGGTAATGCATGGATTTGACCCGAGCGGGTCAGGGCACTGACATCAGGTTTGGTCCCTTCTGAACAGGTCGCTCTGAGCTGAGCCATAGTTAGAGGAGGATTCCTCGAAGCATAGGGCCATATGTCTTCCCTCACTTCGTTGACTGTAGATGCATTCCCGGGAGCTTCGACAGCTTTCCGGATTCTGTCCCAGGATACAGGCTTGGGTGCCTCCGTGGTGAGGGAGTTTATGGTTTGTCGCAATTGCTCGAACGTCAGTGCGCAACAGTGGTTGCCAGAACCGAACTGTAGGTTGTTGACCCTCCTGGGGAGGTTAGAGAGTTCTTGGTTCAAGCGAACAGTCTCTTTGATCTCTTCACAGTATACCGCACTCCTTTCCTTCTTGCTGAGCATGCTCAGGGCATTTTGGAGTTGGGTTTGGCGATATTCATGGTTTGCTAATTTTCCTCCACTCTTAGCCCAGATCAACTTTCTTGCAGTAGAGCCTGTGTCGAGAGTTAGCTCCTGTGTTTCTTCCCATGTGAGAATAGCCAGAGCTTCCTTGAACTGTATGCGGCAGTCCAGATAAACTTCCATCGGGGAGAGCTTTCCCTTCTGCTTTATCTGAGTGGCGGGTATGTCAGAAGGTGAGTACACGGCTTCCCAAACATCTGCCCATATAATCAAGCATCGCCCGCTGATCGTTTCTGTAAACGAATGGCGTAGTCTGTGGAATCTCCCTGAGTAGTTGCTGGAGATGTATTTCCATCTTTCTTTTCCTTTTGAATAGACCTTCCTCCCTCAGTTGGCCTTTTAGTTTGAGAGCGAAAATGATCCGTCCCCATCCTCCCAGGACCCTTGGGATTCCGGTTTTGTTGACTTCATGCTCGGCTTGGAAGAGAATGGTTTCTTCGTCTTCGTCGTCACTTTCACAGAGAACTTGCTTTCCTCGGGGAGGTAAGTGCTGGTACTCTTCTTGCTGTGCCATTCCATATCCTAGGTCGTCGGGACTGTTGACCGCCCTCCCTTGCCAGTGGGGGTTGGATGAGAAAAGACGATAGTCCAGGAAGTTGCCGTGAGCAAAACCCTTGAGGTCGAACTGGTCTAGAGTGGCCTCTAGCTTTCTGTCTGAAGCTGCTTGTGACACTTTAAGGGCTTGGTCCCTGTGGGTCTTTTAATCTTGGTTTTCGTCCCAGAGACGGTTCTCTTGAGCGGCTAGTTCCATGAGGGCTTTCCTTGCGAGAGCTAAACAGTCTCTGTAGGTGCGCGCCGTTTGACTGGTGTCTAGAACTGTAATTACATCCAAATCCCCAAATAGCGGAAACACTTGGATTATATTGACGAAGGAAGCCGAGCTGGGACATTCCATGCGGCCCTCCTTGATCTCGGTTACCAAGAAGTTTGCCCATATCTGCTTGATTAAACCCATGGGGGTGTTGAATTCTGCGATGTTGATAGTCTCGTGATCTCACTGGATCGCCAAGTCTATTAGAGCTAGCAGTTTGCTGGCGGGATGCCGGAGTCCGTGGCCGTGATAGCTGGGAGCAGGATCAAACTTGAGCATGTTGATGCTGAGGTGATCGTTCCTTTCGTCGGAAGCTGGATCTGTCTTGCGGGGAAGACTCTTACAGATGTTTTCAGGGTGGCTACTGGAAGCGTTCCCGAGGTTGATCTGATTTGTAGCATAATGAGGAGCTTTGTCTCCTTTGTTGGTGCCTTTGGCCTTGGCGACGCTTGTGGCTGTAAGCTTGACCGACGGCACGGGCCGGTTGCCACTGGGGCTGGTAGCCAGAAGTGATGATGAGCTCTGAGCTCGATTGGCCAGGGCCTCATTTACCATGAGCAGGCAGTCGTCGAGGGTAAATTTGGCATTGCAGAATCTGATAATAAGGACCGGATCCTTGGTATCATCGGGATATCTGGAAAATATGATGTTGACGAAGTCGCCGTCAGTCACTTGATCAGAAGGGTTCTTTGTCATGTCAACCAGTTGTTTCCATTCGCCGGATAACCTCCTGTACGGGATGTTGAGCTTGACAATTTCCATGGTATTGGAGCCCTCGTCGTAGGTGACATCATCGGAACTGGTGCCGTCCTCGAAACTGAGCATATGTATGTAGGGATCTTCCCGCGGGTCTGCCGCGTCCTCGACTCCGGGGAGTCCCGATTCGTTGTCGTCTGACGGCTCAACCCAGACATAAGGACGCCTCGCGTCCTTCCGCGATGCTGGAGCTGCTAGAAAAACATCATGCCCTTCGCTCAAGAAGAGGGGCTCGGCGGGCAATTCGTCATGGAGGACGTCCCATTCGACTGCCATACATTCATCACGAGTGTGACGATGGTTGTTAACCTTTATCGCGAATATTTCCTCGCCTGGCGGGGCCAGAGAGTAGGATTGAAGGATGCTGACAAATCTCCGATCGGAGACAGGGGGTTTACATGCCCGCATCATGGCGATGCTCAGGGTTTCTTTCCGCCGTCTTCCAAGTGTCTAAACGGCGGTTGAACTTGATGAACCCGATCGCTGTGGTCCGCTCGCTCGAGGACGTTGATATAGTTAGCATCTCCGGACTCTAAGGGATTCTGATGAGATTTCCCCGATAGTCCCTTGGTCGGCTTGAAGGAGGTAGCCCCGGTGCCTGGCTGCGGGCACGCTTGGCTGTTGTCTCGGCTTCGTTCCCTATGAGGAAACTGTCCCCTCTGATGACTTCAAGATCTCCCTGCCGGTTAATGAACTTGATGCACTGATGGAGAGTGGAGGCTATGGCTTTCATGTGGTGCAGCCAAGGGCGTCCCAACAGAGCTGTGAATTCGGACGGAATGTCCATCACGTGAAATTTTGCTGGCACCATTTGGGTTTCGAACCAGAGCTCCAGAGTCACCGTCCCCAGGATGGGACGAGACATGTTGTCGTAGGCTTTGATAGTCCGGGCAGACGAAATCATGTGGCCTTCGTCGATGCGTAGGGCTCGCATCATGCTGAGAGGGAGGACGTTAACTGCTGATCTGTTGTCTACCAATACTCCGGGGTGAGATATGGTGTTGAGCTGGAGAGTAATGTACAAAGCTTCATTGTGCCCTGAGGCGTCTCTCGGCAGGTCTTCGTCGCAAAAAGTGATCATACTGCCATACAGTCGGGAATCGTAGATCTAGTCTCTTTCTGTAGAAGGAGAGTCATCAAGCCATCCGTTTCCTGTCTTCCTCTTGCGAGGTAAAGCCTTTGGTGGTGCCTCGGGATTGTGTTGAGGCTGCTTGTGGCGGTGGCCGCCCTTGGTTAGCACGTTGATTGAGTACGAGTGCCAAGCTGACTTTGACTTTCCTTTGTCGGCCCGTGCTCTGAAGCTGGGCAAATTGAACCTTGGTTGATCCCGCGGGGGGTTAGGCTTCTGACTGGCAGTGAGATCGTCAAGATTTGAGGTATTTCGGTGTCCTGAGGCCTGAACTCTGGTGTCAGCAGAACTTTTCGGCTTTCCCACCCCTGACTGCTCTAAAGCTGCGTGGCCTGGAGGAAGGGAGGACTGGCTGGAGTAGAGTACGTAGTAATCGAACCTCCCGGATGGCACTCTGAGTGTACCCACCCTCGTGTCTCCAGCTTCATATCTTTCTCTCAGCTTCTGTTGAGAAGACTTCTTCTTCTGCTTTCTAGGAGGATTACCCCTGACCATGTCTTGGGACTCGTACTCCAGGCATGCGGAGCAGTCACAAACATCATAACTTATGTGGACATTCGATGAGGACTTGGCTGGAAAAGGCGGAGGCACTGGCTCTGCGGCAATCTTCTTTGGCACCCATTCGATGGAGTTCACACTGTTGTTGTTCGGAAAAGGGTTTCCGGCCGTATTGGGTCCACGGGGACGCTCCAACTTTCCTTCCTCTATCAAATTCTGAATTTCGTACCATAACCCCACGCAGTTGTCGGTGGTATGGCCATGATACTGGTGGAAGGCACAGTACTTGCTCTTGTCAGCGTTGACTACGGGATTCTTGGGTTTGTAGTTGGCAACGGGTTTGAGGAGGCCTTCCTTGATCAAACCTTCCAGCATCTTAATCAGCGGCATGTCCAACTTGTCGAAGTGTACGGTAGGCTGCTTCGAAGTGGAGTTGTTGCTTTGCGGGACTAGGTTTCTGTTGCCCGACTGCTGTCCCTGATGGATGTAGTTGACAGACGTATCTTTCCCTTTGCCGGGGGCCGGTGCGGGATTGAATGCAACTGCCGATCGGTATCTGTATGGCTGTGCAGTAGCCAATTTTTCCTTGAGATCCTTCTCGAACTGTGAGCCGGCATTGACCATGGCCCGGAGATCTGGGAAGAAGTGATGACTGATGAGAGTTCTGATGGACGGTCTTAAGCAGGACTTAATGATCCACATTTGTTCATCCTTGGAGAGTGGCTCCATGATCTCGGAGAGTTTCCAACTCCACCTCTTGTAGAATTCTCCGACGCTTTCATCTACTTTCTGCTCGGTGGCGATTAAGTCCTCATGACTTGTTTCCCACTCTAAGTTGGATCTGTACCGCTCTAGGAAGATGTTACTGATCAGATCCCAGGTGTGGCGATCTGCAGGCTTGACCCTTAGGAACCGTCGTAACGCTGAACTCTTGAGCGTATGCTGGAAGTGATCGGCCATTTGCTGGAGGGTTGCTCCTTTCGCTCTCATGCCGAGAATGTAGGTGTCAACATGCGTTTGAGGGCTCTCGATTCCGTCGAATCAATTTATCTCCGGCATTCTGAACATAGCAGGGAGAGGCGTGACCATTCCCGGATCTGTGGACTTGAGCATTTCTTGCTTTGAGCTGCTCATGGTGGCTTTCAGGTCTTTCATCTGTTTGACCATCCAGTCTAAGGTTGGGTCCAGTGGTGGACTTTGAGGCTCGGTGCCGGGTGATACCATGTGAGCGGTAGTGGTTGGAGGTGGAAGGCTTGATATATGTGGATATATGGGAGCCTTTTCTGGACTGTATCGGGGTTTGTCCCCGGTGTTTTGGGATTCGTGTATAGGCAATGGGATGAACCCAGGAGGGTATTGGAGGATATTGGCATCTATTTGAGATGGTCCAGCGGTGCGATGGTTGTAATGAGTGATGGGAGTAGCACTGGCTTGGCCGTACATGACAGGGTTGCCCTGAAAGGTGGCCACATGAAGCCTAGGTCGGCTATTTCCATGGTTCGAAGGCATCCCGTAACTTGGCGGGGGAGGAACCTGGTTGAAGGTTTGAGGAACTGGTTTCGGGGAATCGTCGTCCTCGACTAGGACGAAAGTACCGTCTGACTGGGGGATAGCTGCTATACCTTGCTCATTCAGAAGCTGTACCACGAAGTTCTGCTGATCTTCTTTCTGCCTCTTGTGAACCTCACAAGCCCGGAGGGCTTCTTCCAATGTCATATCTGTTACCGGTGGCGGGGGTCCGTCCCCGTCATGATTTCTCGGTGAGCTAGACATGTCGGATATTCTGGCTGAGGGAACTGAGGGAACCGAAGAACTGTCTGACGCTGCCGTAACTGTGACTCTGGCGAGGCGCTGACCCGGAATTCTGAACCACTTTCGGCTCGCTGCAGGGAACGAAAGGCAGGGTTTAGGCTTCAGAAAAGGGTATTTGGCTCAAGGTTTCGGGCTAGTGCAATGTGCAGTTACCGATTAATGTTTACTTAAAATGCGTTTTCTCAGAGTCCTAATCGATTGGAAAAGATCGTGTCTTCTTTTTCGCAACTAACCTAAGGCTCTAATCAGTGGATCTCGTCACTACGTTTATAAGCTCCTCATTTCCATTTGTAGATCATCTTCTCGGGACGGACAATCCCGAGCGAGGGTCCTATAATGCAAGCGAGTTCCACCAACAAAGGAAAAAGTGAACTTAAGGCTAGCTGATCACGCAAACTTCCAACGTATGTGACGCACGGGCCACGGTCGAAGTCAACGTCCTTAAGTTAAGGCGGGGATCGTGCCAAAATTTCGGCATGACCTCTCCTGACTCGCTTGCGCGAGGGGCCTTAGCTTTTGGCGTTGGCCAAGTTGTGGCAGGCACTGTGCATACGGTGAGGGTTTGGTGACACGGTGTCACATTGAACCTTCGGGTATATTTTTCGGCAGAGCTCCGCATCAAAGTCAAGGCTGAAAAGCTCAAGACTTCGGGTCGGGAACGACCTTCGGTCTCAATCTTTCGAGCTTGACTCGTAATGGAACCCGGCATAAAAACATACACTCGGGCTTTATGACACGTACTAAGCCAAAAACCAACCGGGGTCTTGGATGAAGTGTGACACAAAGAGTGCATGGCTTACACGGGCTAGGATGGGCTGTTTGGGACGACCCCGTGCGGGCTCGAAAGGTGTCTGGCAGACCAACCGAGCTGCAACTGAACGGTCATCCCGGGTTACGGGTCGTAATGTGCAGTGTACCGAGGCAGCAAGTGCACGTGAAGTGCGGTGTACCGAGGCAGCAAGTGCGAGTAGTGTGCGATCACTAAAATTCTTTTTCTGAGTAAAACAGAGATTTTTCAGAATGTGTCTTAAAGAATTTTATGCGCAGTTCAAAAATGTAGCATGAAAATCAAGTATGAACGGGAATGCACGAACATGTTATGATTTTGAAAAAAGAAAAAAATGCAACGCCCTTTTGAAAAAAACCGTTCGAGGTTCAAAGTAACACACGCACACAAAAACGAGGAAGGGTAAACGAATGTTTGACCCACGGAAGGCTTTTTGAAAACAACGGCAGATTTTAAAAAGTATCCAAGTCCCCAGCGGAGTCGCCAACAGAAATTACCCGAATCGCGCGCGGACTGCGGCGAGCGGTTCTTTCGAATGGACTTCACTTTGGAAAAGAGAGTCGCCACGCGGTTTTGTATTTTGAGCCCAAACGTTGAGAAACGGCTTTTGAGAAAATTGTGTCGTTTTTATTGGTAGCAAAAACTTAGGAAAAAGCTTTGAAAATGGAACGTTTTGATTGGTAGACAAAACTTTACAAAAGGCTTTTTAGGACCAGAGATTGTTAGGTTCGGAGGTCACGTTACGTTTCGGGAAGAGTATGTTGAGATCACCCGAAATGCCTCGAATGACGAGTCTTTCTACCTTTCTCGAAAAGTGTGCATGGGTGTGTGTTCGTGTTGCTTTTGAAAAGGAGCTTGAATGACAAGCTTTAATCTTGGTTTGAATGACAAACGTTGATTTGGTAAAAAAAGAGCGTTTGAATGACAAACGTCGATTTAGAGTTTGAAATGAGTGTTTGAGTGACAAACGTCGGTTTTGGGATGGAAATGAGCGTTTTGCGTGGCAAATGTCGGTTTTGAGACGAAAATGAGCATTTGAATGTCAAATGTCGGGTTTTGAGACGAAAATGAGTGTTTGAATGTCAAACGTCGGGTTTTGAGATGGAAATGAGCGTTTGAATGTCAAACATCGATTTTGAGTTGTTTTGAAAAGGAGTTCGAATGACGAACTCCGGTTTTGAACCGGGCATTACATTGTTAGCGATTTTTTAGGAAAAAAGCATTAAATGATATGCGATCAACGAATCGTTTTGCGACTCGGACTTTGATAAGTAAATACTATCACGAGTCAAACGGCTCGGACTCATAAATGACAGTATTTAAAGTGCGGTATCGACGGAATCAAATGACCCGGAATTGTAAAGTGCGTTCAACGAGCCAAACAGCTCGGAATTGTAAAGTTGCGTAAAAGTAAATGACGATCAACGGATCAAACTATCCGGAATTTGTAAATGACATGAAAGTAAATGACGTTCGACGGATCAAACGATCCGGAATTTGTAAATGACATAAAAGTAACGGAACGGGGCCGAAACGCCGTTTTAACCCTAGATTACTTCTCTTACAGGAAGAGAAGAGGATCAAGGACTAAAACATATCGGACCCCGTTATACGGTGACGTCTACATTTCGACAACGTTTGTCCGAAACGATTGTAGCGACTGGCGCGTAAACCTAGATGGGACGAGAGTTTAGGGAGAGAGAGCACTACCTATGGCTAGGGTCGGCTCCTTTGGCTCTGTGGGCGTATACGGGATACGAAAAGGTTTTGGAATGGTGTTTCAAGGTGGCGGGGGTTGTATTTGGTTGAAATACGGAGTTTTCATGCAAATCGAGGTGAAACGGGGGCTCGGGAGAGGGTGAAAAGGGTTTGGGCCGTGGCTGTTGAGAGAAAAGGGAGTAATTTTGTTGTTGTCAAAATGTTTGACAGCCCTCTGTATTTATAGATGAATTTCACAAAAGAGTTCGGACGGACTTGGGCTGAATTCCAGGGGTTTCTGTGAAACTTTGGAAACTGGAGGAACTTGTTGGCAATTCTGGATTCTCTGCAAAGGAGTCCGGCCGGACTTGGACTGCATACCAGGGGTATTTTAGTCTTTTCACACTGAAATGTGATTGAGGTTGACAAGGGAGCTGTGGCATGCGTGCCAAGTGTCCTGTGACTCACCAGGTTCATGGGATTTCGTGCCATTATTCCTGGTTTTGTCCGTTTTTTAAATAAATGTCCGGAAAATGTCCGAAACGCCCCCGGAAAGTGCCAGAAAGTGCGTTTTTCAGGAGAAGCTGTACTTTTACGTGCGACGACGTGTGTTGAGTACGCTTCAACGTTGGGATGCACGGGGCAGTCCCGGGACGTCTCGTTGGCTTGAGAACGGAGAGTTTAACGGGTTTCGGTTAACCTGGAGCGGGCCAGTTAACGGATTCCGGTTAACTTCTAACGGATTTTGGCGATCCGGATTCCTTACATCATCATGTGAGGAATCCACCCTAGAACAAGCCATTTGTGGTCTTTAGCTCATCCTTGGGATGGATTCTCCATGAATCCCATGTGATAAAGGGAAAGGGAATATAATGATCTACATGGTAAAGACTTGATCTTTATGACTATAAATCACATATAAAGGCAATAAATAGAAAGATAAATAGCAAGTAGGCAAGATAACAAGATAATAAGTAGATTTCAAGGATAGAGGAAGGAGAGGTTACCAATGGTGGTGTTCCTCTATCTCCCTTGAGGTTTTCCTAAGGAAGGAGTGACTTTGGATGAGTTTTGGAGCGGGGGGAGGTGATTTTGAGAGGTTTTTGCTTTCTGGAAATTCGTGTTTTAAATTTGGCAGAGTAACAGTGCTCAAAATTGTATATCAAAATGAATAGAGAAGGCCTCTATTTATAGGCAGTTTTTTGCTTCCTAATGAAGCCGTGCGGCATTAACCTTTGGCAAATGAAGCCGTGCGGTCTTATCCTTTAGTGACTCAGCCTGTTTCTAGAACCATGCAAGGTGGCATTCTAGAAGGCCTTTTCAGCGAGGGACTACGTGGAATTTTAATTCCTAGCAAGTCCTTTGCCCCTTGGAAGGTTTGGGAAAGTTCCCGAATTGCCCCTGAACTTTAGGAAAGTTCGGGGAATTTCCGGGAAACTTAATCGGAAGGCATGAGCCAGATTTGGGTACTTACACAGTTGCAGTTCGATTGGTCTTCCTTTTGGATGCGCACGGGATCATTCCAAACATCCCATCCTAGCCAGTGTCAAACTTGCACGCTTGCATCACAGTCTGTCCAGACTCGGTTGGTTTTTACCCAGTCCGTGTCATACAGCCTGGATACATATCCCATGCCGGCCATTTTCTGGGTCAAAGCTCGGAACTCAAGATCCCTTGCGCAAGCAAGACGATGAAAGGTCATGCTAAAATCTTGACCCGATCTTGATTTCTAAAGCTACACCCAGACGATGCTCCGTCCCGGATATACATCCATGCTCACATGATACCATGTCATCAAGCCTTTAATACGTCAGCAATGACAATATGACCTAGCCAACGCCTAACGTCACAGATCCCTTGCGCAAGCAAGGTAAATAGAGGTCATGCCGAACTCTCGACCCGATCTTGACTAAGGTGCCGGCTCTGCTCACTATTCACATGGCCAACGCATTAAAACGAACATGACAGGCTCGGTCCTTAGGTTCGATTTTTGTTTTAGGCCGGTGGAAATTGCTTGCCCTATAGGACCCTCGCCCGAGGCTGTCCACCCCGGGATATCGAAATACAGGTGCAAAAGGAGGGGCTTATAACCGCACATATAGTCTCCACTGACCGAGGATCTAGCATAGTTGCGAAAAAGAAGAGCAGTCTTTTCCAACCAACTTAGGATTCTGAGAAAACACGTTTTAAGTAAATTAAAACAATAAAAAAGCATAAATAAAAAAAATGGAAACTGCATGTCACATGAGCTTTCCCTCTTCATCCAAAAAGGCCTTCCCATGTCTAAACCTTACCCGTCACCCCCGCCAGCAAACCAAAAGTGGTTGAGAGTACCCGGGAGCTGCCTTTTCAGTATCGAAGTCACAAGGTCCGACAGCCCTTCCGGTTCAGTGGTCTGAACTGTCCGCTACTCCCCCATAGTGGGATCAATAGATAACAGTGAGGGAAACGCAACCCCACCACTGAGAAACCTCCAGACAATGGATGAGGTGCTGCAAGCCTTCGAAACTCTCAAGAAGCGCCAAGAAGAACAGCAAGCCTGGATCGTAGACACCATGCGCCGTCGCGGAACCGTCGTTGTTTCCCAAACGGATGGGACTTTCGTTCTCATAGAAGACGAAGAAATACCTGCTCCCCCAGGTCCTCAAAGCTATCAGCAGGTCCAGCCTCCACCAAGCTATGAAAACCAAGCAATGCAAAGCAGCTCTCGCTCAAAGCTTCGCTCGGGCATCAGTCAAGCAGCTCCGACCTGCCTGCCTCAGCACAGTCAATTTCCCGGCCCTGCACCACAAGCTCAATATCAACAGCACACATACGGGTCTGCTCCGCCAGATCCCAATGCATCTCGATATCCTCCTGGATTCAATCCTCTGCCTCTATATGAGCCTCGCAGCCATAACCTAAAATCCCAGTGTCTGCCAGGGACAGACATCCCAAGCGGATATGGGATGGTATACACTCAACTACCTCCTCAAGACTCCAGAATGGTGATCCCGTCAGCCAATCCACCTCCATCTTCAGTTTCGATCCCCGAAAATGGGAACCTGCCTCAGCCTGCTGACCCTCACATGGCTTGGTTGATCGAACAGATGAAGGACATGCAAGGCAAACTGGCAAACTCTCGGAAGGACTCCCTCATGCCCACAGATCTGAATAAGGTGGTTCCTCTACCTCCAAAATTCAGAATGCCGGAAATGGAAAAGTTCGACAGAATAAAATGCCCGAAAACCCACATCGACACTTATGTCTTGGGTATGAGAGCCAAAGGGGCAACCCCACAACAAATGGCGGATCACTTCCTTCATTCCCTCAAATCCACAGCATTAAGGTAGTTCCTCAACGTAAAGCCAAAAAATCGCTCCACGTGGGACCAAATCAGCGAAATCTTCCTAGAGAAGTACCGCGCCAACCTTGAATGGGAAACAAACCGCCATGATCTGTAAGCCACCGAACAAAAGGATGACGAACCAGTAGGCGAGTTCTACAAAAGATGGAACTGGAAGCTAAGCGAGACAATGGATCCGCTTTCCAAAGAAGAGAAAATGGACATCTTCCATTCCTGCCTCAAACCATCTCTGAGGACCTTGATCAGCCATCACTTCTATCCAGACCTCCGTGCCATGGTCAATGTCGGAACCAAGTTCGAAAAGACCTTGAGCCTCCAGAAGACAACAGCAACTCTTGCTTCCTCCTACCGCTATTGGGCAAACTTTTCGAATCCAACACATATCCCAAACAAGGGGAAGGAAGCAGCCGGAACAGTCCACTACATCCAGAACAGAGCTCCAGTAAACCGCAATCAAGCAGCCCCTAGGAACAACAATCCTCCTCGCCCACAACAGTTCCAGCATTTTGATAACCTCAAAATGCCCCTGGGCCAAGTGTTTGAAGCATTGGTGAAGCGAAATCTCCTCAAACCTCTCGAGAATTTCCATCCAAAGACTATCAAACCCAACATGGATATGAGCAAGCACTGCACCTTCCACAACTACCCCGATCACACCACCGACGATTGCTTCATGCTGAAGCAAGTGGTCCAGGGATTAATCGAAGAAGGAAAGTTAGAACGCCCCCTGAATGAACGCTCGCCAAAAAAAAAAAATAGGAGTCGCCACGCCGTTTTTAAGGAAACATTGAAAACCTTTTGAAAGAGAAAATGGGTTCGGGGGTCAGGTTACGTGTTGGGAAGAACCGAGAATTCACCCAACACGCCTCGTCCGTAGACGAGTCTTTCTATGTTCAACATTCAAAACAATTCAAGAGTGTGTGCAATTGTGTGTGACAAGATATGTATAAAAATGAATGAAAATGCTTTGTTTTATTGCTCGACAAAAGGATTACAACTTGTGAACCATTGATCACGGGAGGCCACATCCCATTTACAAAGAGGAGGAACAAAACATACAACTGAACTGAACCTGCTGCAGAGGGCTCGTTGTGTCATGTGACACAGGACCTGAGGGATCAATTATGTCGCGTGACACAACAAGTCCTTTGCAGAGGTTTTACAAAACTCACACTACAGCAATCACCAAATGATCATGAACACAGAGATCAACACAGTCACATCAAATGAGTGTGAACATTGAGGATTCACACTCTATTCTGAGCAACAAGTGACCTGGGTAATCAACTTACAACTGAACTTATAATCTCTGCATAGGCTTAGTTATGTCGCGCTACATAGGACGGATGAGACTCGAAGTGTCGCGTGACATAACCTTACCGTCTACAGAGACTTTACAAATTTTGAATCAGATTCAACAACAACCAAAACAGATCAAGGAATTATACCAAACCAGCTCAAATACCAACGAATTCACAATGAATTGACCAAGGGGATGTGGATATAGGGAGATCCACACTCCCTTGGCCAATAAGCAACAAATCCAACGAAATCACATCATGAATACCAATTTTACCAAGCCAAGCAAATTAAACAGAGAGATGGCAATTGGGACTTGATAATTGAAGGCGGATGGAGCCCAATTATCAAGTCCAAGGAACAGTAATTGCAATGAAGCAAACAAACGGCAAATATGAGATAGAGATGGAGGGAAGAGATTTGTTACCCTCGTAGATCCACACTCTCTATACCACGTCAGTATAGAGAGCCTTCTAATCAGCTCCGGACCAAGTTCCAACTCTCAGACTCGGTGTATTTGCAATTACAAATACGTATGCGGACTATATGAGAAACAGAGAGAGAACTGGGAGATGACTTGAATGCTTCGTCGTGAATTGAGCGAAGCGACACTAGGGACTGGAACAGGGTCGAAGGTAATAGGTGAGGGTGGCCGGAAATTGGATGTAGAGCGGTAATTGTGAACAGTTTGGGATTATGATTAGCGCTGTTGTAGACGGTGGTGGTTAACGATTGTTGGTGAAGTGGTGGCAATCAACGGGCTTAGGTTCTGGGTGAGTAGCGATTGAGATTGGAGGGATTGGGTTGTTGCCGTTTGGGTATAGAGAGAGGTCTGGTGCTGATTTGGCCGGAGAAGATGGTGGGGAAGTTGCCGGTGAATGGGTTTTGGACAGGGGAGATGTCGCCAGTTGATTTGGAGAGAGGGATCACGGTCGTTGTTTGGTTGAGAGGGAAATTGGATCGGTGAAGAAGGTGATTGAGGTAGAGGGAGGTAGAACGGTGATTTAGGGGTTATTTCGGTCGATTGGAGGGAGCGGGCTAGGTGAAGAAGATGACTGGGGCGGCAGCAATGGTGAGGGAGTTGTTCTTCTGCGTATAGAGAGAGAGAGAGGCTACGGGTAGAGAGAGAATGGGAGCTTTGCGTCTAGTGAGAGAGAGAGTATCTAGAGAGAGAGTGAGAGTGGTGAGATCCCTTGACAAATGAGAGGATTTTCTTATTTAAAGCAGCTTGGGAATTTTGATTAATGGTGTTGTACGACCTTTCGTATCAACTTTCCATGGCTCAATCTGTCGCACGACTGGTTACGCCCATAACTGTTTCTGGAGCCAAAACCTGCTTCTGGAACATTCCGAGTTAATTCTTTAAAAGCCCAAAGCAGTTAAATCCCTGTAGGTCCTTTTGTCCGGGAAAAATACTAAAAAAATACTTCCTTCGCGAGAAACTTATGAAATGTTTCCGGAAGTCTCGGAATGGACCGAGAATTTACCAAAACGCCCCTTAGTGCGATTTTATCACATTAAAATGCACCTAAAAGGGTCGCGAATTGGATTGACGTACTTACAGAGCCCCTTGGCAACGTCACTTATGGAAGAAGTGAGGTTGTCGATAAGATAAGACCCAATCTCAATGAGCGACAAGGGATAAGGCGGAGGGCTGGACAATGATCTGGGGAGATCGGATGGCTGGACCTTTGGAGAAAGGATTACTACGTATCCCTAGGAGGGAATCAAGCAGGTCGTAGTTCAGACTATTCGGAGGTGTCTGACCCAAAGAGGCTATTAGGAGGTGCCTGAACCCGATGGAAGACTGTTGGGAGGCGTCTGAACCCGGTGGAAGACTATTGGGAGGCGTCTGAACCCGGTGGAAGACTGTTAGGAAGCGTCTAAACCCGGTGGAAGACTATTGGGAGGCGTCTGAACCCGGTGGAAGACTGTTAGGAGGCGTCTGAACCCGGTGGAAGACTGTTAGGAGGCATCTGAACCCGGTGGAAGACTTATTGGGAGGCATCTGAACCCGGTGGAAGACTATTAGGAGGCGTCTGAACCCGGTGAAAGACTGTTAGGAGGCGTCTGAACCCAGTGGAAGACTGTTAGGAGGCGTCTGAACCCGGTGGAAGACTATTGGGAGGCGTCTGAACCCGGTGGAAGACTGTTGGGAGGCGTCTGAACCCGGTGGAAGACTGTTGGGAGGCGTCTGAACCCGATAGAAGACTGTTAGGAGGCGTCTGAACCTGGTGGAAGACTGTTGGGAGGCGTCTGAACCCGGTGGAAGACTGTTAGGAGGCGTCTGAACCAGGTGGAAGACCGTTAGGAGGCATCTGAACCCGGTGGAAGACTATTAGGAGGCATCTGAACCCGGTGGAAGACTGTTTGGAGGCGTCTGAACCCGGTGGAAGACTGTTAGGAGGTGTCTGAACCCGGTGGAAGACTATTGGGAGGCGTCTGAACCCGGTGGAAGACTATTAGGATGCGTCTGAACCCGGTGGAAGACTGGTAGGAGGCGTCTGACCTGGAAGAACAATGGCGCGACCTCCTTCAAAGCCTAATTAGAGAAGGAGAGATAGCATGCCCCCTCGATTCAGATATCGTGAATATCATCCAAGAAAAGATCTCAAATAAGGAAGCAGATTATATGAAGATAATCAACATCAGCAAGAATCAACTCCGAATCAGCGAATGCTTTGCCCTCCTAGAAGAAGCTCTCCATGACTTCTATCGTCAAGGGCCCCCGAGATCTGGTAACAACACCAATGAAGGGACATTGTCAGAGGAGCAGCCTAAAACCTCCGCCATCTGGTTTGAAGTTGAACCAAAAGCAAGCCACCTTCCGGGAACGGCATCAACTGATGAATGGCCACCAAAGCCATCGCCACCCTCTCTAGACCTACAGCCCGCAAAGAGCAATGAAGCCTGGTCCAATCCCTCATCGCCTAGAGTCTAGCTTTGAGTCATGTTGTCTGTGAATTCAAGTCTTTCGAGTCATCTGATGGCTCTACGCCGGAAGATTGTGAGTCCGTAATCAACAATGTATCTTCTCTATGCTTTCAATAAAAGGTCCGACCTTTCTAAGATATCCTTCCATTGCATCTTTAACAAATGATGAGTTAACTAAATCACAAACAGTTAATAACAATTCATCTAACAAAGAAGCAGACACATTAATTGAACAATGCATTAAACAAACATTTAAGCATGTCGTCAAACGAGAGAAAAATCGGGCCCAAGCTGCCGAGAAGGTTTTAATCACAGTGAATTTGGGAACTTCTGAAGAGCCCAAGAGACGCAAATCAGAAGCCTCTTCACCAGTACAGTGTGTGAACCAGATCGTCCAATACCTCAAGAACGGGGAAGCCGCCTTCATGAACGAAGAAGGCCAACGCAAAGAAGGAATCAAAGCCAAGAGCATCGCGGCCCTAAAACGCCTTGCCTCTCACTTTGTCATCCTTGGAGACATGTTATACAAAAAATCGCTACCAAGGACCGCTCCTACGCTACATCAGCCAGGAAAAAGCAAACGAGCTCATGAACGAGGTCCACAATGGGGCTTGCGGCCCCCATATGAACGCCAGAGCCCTAATGTAGATCATTCTTCGAATGGGCTACTACTGAATCTCAATGGAGGCAGACTGCATCCACTTTGTCTGAAGCTGCGACAAGTGCCAACGATTCTCCAACCTCAATCATCTTCCTCCTCACGATCTCTACTGCATGACTACGCCCTGGCCCTTTGCCACTTGGGGAATCGACGTCATCGGGAAGATCGCTCTGCCTGGAAGCAACGGCCACGAATTCGTCTTGGTAGCCATCGACTACTTCACAAAATGGGTCGAAGCCAAGTCCTACAAAGTGCTCACTTCCAAGAAGGTCGCACATTTCCTAAAGGAAAACATCATATGCCGATACGGCATCTCGAATGAGATCATATCAGACAACGGGTCCCACTTCGAAGGAGAATGCGACAGACTGCTGGCCGAATTCAAGATCACACGCCACAAGTCCTCTCCCTATAGGCTGCAAACAAACGGCGCAGTGGAATTAGAAAACAAGACCCTCGGAAGGATCATCCGAAAAATGACCACACGAGGACGAGATTGGCTCGAGAAGCTGCACCTTGCACTTTGGGGCTACCGAACATCAGTCAGAACAGCCATGGGAGAAACTCCATTCGCCCTGACATACGGGATGGAAGCAGTACTACCCGTTGAATTGGAAATTCCCTCACTCTGAGTGTTGCTGGAAAATGAGATCAACGAAGTCGAATGGCTCGAAAGCCGACATGACGAACTGGCTCTGCTAGACGAGCGCCGACTAAAGGCCATGGAGCACATCCGAGCCTACCAAAGCAGAATGGCTAGAGCTTTCGACAAGAAAGTCAAGTCCCAAGACATCAGGGAAGGCAATTTGGTACTCAAAGAAAAGCCTCCCACTCAAACCAACCCACTGGGAAAATGGGAACCAACATGGATTGGCCCTTTCGTGGTTCAAAAGATCTTCTCCGGAGGTGCCATGAAGCTGACAGACCTAGACGGCAATCCCTTCATGAATCCATTCAACGGAAGCAAACTTCGCAGATACTTCGCCTAAAGAAGATCAACCGTGCATCTCTCGTCATTCATTGTAGTGTCGAACTACGCAGACATGAGCCCTCCAGTCCGGGGGGAACGTAGGCAACCTTGATTGGTCCGGTCTAAAAAACAAAAAAAAAAAGTTTTGATGCCGACCAAGGCTCCCACCACTATACACTTTCCAGAACAAGTCCCCACCATCACCTTGACCAAGTCAAACGACGGCGGCAACATCAAAGGACAACAAAAGGTCACTCAACATTACAATATTGACCCATGTCAACAAAAAGCTAGGGGCTTGCCTTCACCCTCATGCGCTTCAAAAAAAAAGAGCTCAAGCAGAAGCTTTCAAAAAAAAAGAGCTCAAGCAAAAGCTTCACAAAAAATGAGGTCAAGGACCCAGTACCGTCAAAAACGACTTGTCAAGGGACCATCCAACCTTCCCATCCAAGCACAAAATCCAAACAAAAATGGATGTCGTCAAGGTTCAGACTACTTTATTCCACAAATACAATAGAAAGGTCCAAAGCTGGACGCCGCCAGGGCTCACAAAAGAAACAAAAGTGAAGAAGAGATCTTGCATCTCGACAAAGCTTTAGAAGTAAATCACAAATCACTAACGGTTACAACATTTCTTGATGAGTACAAGCACGGTCTACTCTCAAGTTTACAACATGCTAAAAGACAGCTTAATACATTTAACAAATAATGTGTCTGCAATGCAATGAATGGATACTTAGGAGGTCATTCCGCGCCACCCGCGCTTGTCCCCTCGCCATTCTTCCCTTTCTTCCCTCGTCCCCGGCGAGTCTTCTTTCGCTCCACGCGAGCCAACTCTGTCTCTCCCATTCTGAGATTAGGGGTCCGTCCCGTAGAGTCAAACAATCCAGCAGCTCGCAGAGCTTCATTCGCCCGTGCCTCGGCCCAGATCTCCTCCCTGCGAGTCTGCAAAAGGGGACCTCTCTCTGTCAGTCGGTCAAATCTGGTCTCGTAGTAGAATAAAGCGTCTCCCGTCACATTTTAAGGATTAGACCATGCTTCGGCACTTCTAAGGCTATAGCTGAGACGGCAATCTGGCCCCAGGATCGCTTCACGCCTGCTTCCCAATACCGCTTGGGACTGCCCGACATGCTGCTCGTACCAATCCAGGTACTCGGTGGTCAACACAACACTCTCCCGACGTCGAAGGAGCACCACATAAGGGAAAGCGGAATACTTCCATACCCTCAGAAAATACAAAAGAGCATCTGAAGCTGCCATACAAAGATACACTACCTCCATAGTGGCAATGTCATCCCAGCCCAGCAAAGGCTCCTGCCTCATCCCGAACAGCCGGGAAACGAGCGACGGAATATAAAAGGAGGACCAAGACAAACCTGGAACTCTGACAACATAGGAACCTTCCTGAAAGGCCCTCCTAGTCTCAATCCCCTAGTGCGGAACCCACCAGCGGATCTGATGCGTACCAAGCTGTGCCATCCATCTCTCCCATGCTGACTGATAAGTGACTATTATATAGTCATTTATCCTAAGTTTTCATATCTAATTCCTTAGTTTAATTATCATATTTATCTCATTTTAGTCTATTTTTAGTTCCTTTTTCATATATATTAGATTTTACGCTTTTTGGTATATTCAATACATTTTAGACTGGTTTTTGGAGTCAAATATAATAAAAAAGGATGCTTGGACATCTTGGTGAAAAGGCATGGAGGAGCAACAAACAAATCAAACTCACAAAGCCAAAATCCAACCAGAGCGGCCGTGAAGCCAGAAGAGGAGCGGCCGTGCACTTAGGCCATGACAGGCCATTTTTTGCCCCAAAATGCAGAGTGGCCGTGTCTTGGAAAATGGTTTAGCCGTGTTACCCTCGGAGTGGCCGTGCATCAATAAGTGGAGTGGCCGTGCAAGTTGTCCAAATTCAAATTCAAAACTGGCGCCAAGGAGGAGCGGCCGTGCAAAACTCTTGACACGGTCGTGCAAGTTGTGACTGCATAATTAAAAGGCACCTTTAGAAGGCACTTTCTTGAAGAGTTTCCTCCCAATTATAAAAAGAGCCATTGTAATCAGTCTTAAATACCGAATTTTGATAGAATTTTCATCAGAAATTATTAGAGATTAGATACAAGTACTTTATACATCAATTTCCAATAGATCTTTGAAGATTCAAGTCCATTTTTGTTCTTGGAGTTCCTTTGGAAAAGAAGCAATAAAAGTTGAAGTATTCCAGCCATTCATCTCATTTTATCATAAGTTTCTCTTACTCTATCCTTTATATTATTGCTTATTTATTTTACATGGCTAGTGAGTAATCTCCCTTGTTCTTGGGGTTGGAAACTCAAAGCATAAATCGTTCATCACCTTAAATTATGAAAGTCTTGTCTTCTATCTTCATCTAAACAATTTCTTTATATCAATCTCTAAATGACTTACATTTTGGAAATGTCCAACTTGTATGATTCAGTCGATCGAGAGAAGGACCTAGCGGAGAATCTCGATTGATGGAACCATACAAAGAAACTGGGTTCCATTGAACACGAAAGTAGTTCAACGGCCTAGGGATGTTCCTTTAATGGAAAGTATGTTGACTCTCGTTCTTATTGGATTCTTACTAATTATGGTCAGCTAGGAATAAGCGGGAATGCCCCTTTGTGACAGGGCGGGAGTACCATAAACGGAAATCTCAAACAGTTAGGACATAATTAGTGAAGAATACAACACTATTGTCTTGACCGTGAGAAGTAGTGTAAGCCTAACGTACCATCCTTGATTTTTATGAAAACCTATATTTCCTAAGGCAATGACTATTTGATGAACAATTTTATGTATATGATTTCCAATCCCGAGAATGCTTCCTTTATAATATTCAAAGTATTTTTCTGTGTATGCTTTATTCTCTTTCCAAAGCAAATCTTTACTTTCCCCCCAATTATCTTTATAAAATTATAGTAAAAACAAATTCATTCTAAAGTAAATCCTGTCTCTGTGGGATCGACCCGTACTTGCACCCGCTATATTGCAATAGCCCGTGCGCTTGCGGATTTTAAATAAACCGTTAGGTTTCGACCGAACAAGTTTTTGGCGCCGTTGCCGGGGACATCAATTTACTTTTTGTTTTTGTCTTTACTACATAATTTTTGTTTTTAATTTTGTTTTTATATTTTTACTTCCGGTACTTTGTTACGTTTAATCTTCTTTTTAAGTGTTTTTCTTATAGTGTATGAAACGGGCTCGGACATTCTTTGACAATTTTGATCTGGAACCCGAACGAAGCTTTCATGAAAGATATTCAAGGAGACACTAAACAAGCATATGGTGGACGGAGAGCCACAAACACCTCCTAGGACCCTACGGGACTTTGTAAATCCAAGTACCCCGGGAACTTGATCCCCTATAGTTGTGTCAAATGCCGAAGTGGCACACTTTGAGATAAAGCCGCAACTTTTGCATATGGTTATGAATAACCAATATAGCGGCACTGCTTTCGAAGACCCTCATCTCCACATCCAAACATTCTTGGAATACTGTGATACCACACGTATTCAGAATGTTACCCCGGAAGCAATTCGGATGCGCCTTTTTCCTTTCTCACTAAAGGATAAGGCGAAACAGTGGTTAATTTCAGTCCCACCCAACTCTTTTACAACTTGGGACCAAATTCAAGAAGCATTCCTTGGACGTTTCTTCCCTCTGAGCAAGACCGCTCAAATTCGGACGAAGATTACAAATTTTAACCAAACAGGAAGCGAATCACTGTATGACGCTTGGGAGCGATTCAAAGAGCTCCTAAGGATATGCCCTCACCACGGGCTTGAAAAGTGGTTAATTATGCACACTTTCTACAATGGTCTCACATATAGAACAAGGGAGACAATTGATGCCGCCGCAGGAGGTGCACTAATGAATAAGATGGTGGATGAAGCATACGACTTGATAGAGAACATAGCCCTGAATCACTATCAATGGTTCAATGAGAGGGAACAACCGCAGGGGATTCCAGGTAAGTACAATGTTGATGTCATTAATATCTTGTCCTCTAAAGTTGATATGCTTCTTAAAAAGTTTGAAAACTTTAATGTAAATCTCGTGGCCAACATTAATGTTGTTTGTGAACTATGTGAGTCAAATTCACATAGTACGGAATGTTGTGAATTGCTTGACACTACTCCTAGTGATCAAGTAAATTTTGTTAATTCTTATGGGGAAAATGGTGGCATGTATTCAAACACATACAATCCCAAGTGGAGAAATCACCCTAATTTTTCCTATAAGAATAACAATATTTTAAACCCGCAATCTTCTACACAACCACCGAGATTCACACAAAAGAATTTCAATGACAATTCTAGTGCTTTCCCTCCCCCTAAGTCTAAATTGGATATTATTATGGATTTTATTGTTGAAAATAAGAACGAAGAAGAGAAGACCAATAATGAGTTAAGGAAATCCATTAAATCGTTGAATGCTAGGTTTGATAATTTAGCCGCCCACAATAGAATGCTTGAAAATCAACAAGCTCAACAAGCCGGCACCTCGCATAGACCACAAGGGAATTTTCCCGTTCAATCGCAAAGGCCCGATGAGCATGTTAGTGCGGTAGAAATTAGGAGTGGAAAAGAAATTTTAGATCCCCTTCCTAAGGAAAATATCAAACCGAGTAAGGAGAACGTTAGTCCAACCCCACTGATGGTTGAGACTAATGAAGATGTTGAATATGGGACAGAATCCCCTAAGATTTTTAGAAATTTTGACCCTCCAATACCATACCCTCAAAAGTTGGTAAGAGCTAAACTCGACAAACAATTTGCAAAATTTTTAGAAATCTTAAAATCTATTTATATCAACATACCTTTTACCGATGCCCTTCAACAAATGCCATCCTATGCTAAGTTCTTAAAAGATATTCTTGCAAATAAGAGGAAACTTGAGGAGCATAAGACTGTCGCTTTGACAGAAGAAGTAAGTGCCATTTTACAAAGAGAACTTCCTCCTAAATTAAAAGATACTGGCACTTTCTCTATTCCTTGCAAAATAGGTAAATACAATGTTGATAATGCTTTGTTAGATCTTGGGGCAAGTGTGAGCCTCATTCCGCATTCGATAGGTAAGAAACTAGGTGTGGGGGAAATGAAACCCACCACTATTTCTCTCCAACTAGCAGATCGCTCCGTTAAATACCCGGTAGGTATTATGGAAGATATTCCTTGTCAAATCGGGAAATTGATCATCCCGGTCGACTTTGTAGTCCTTGAAATGGAGGAAGATCACCAAATTTCAATCATTCTAGGAAGACCTTTTCTTGCCACCGTTGGTGCAATAATAGATGTAAAAAATCGCACTCTTTCTCTAAACATTGGAAATAAGAAAGTCGAATTTAAAGACTTAAATCTCAAGAAACCATGCCATGAAGTCAACACTCCTGAGAATGATAGCAAAAAGGGTGAAAAATCGCAATCCAAGGACTCAAAAATAATAATTAAAAAGCCCTTAGATCATAGAGGTGAAAAAAATGTGCACCCTAAACATCCTAATAAAGTTAAAAAATCAAAGGGTAGGGGGTCTAAGAAAAAAGGCACACCAGGATATCGCGTATGCATCAATCATAAGAGCTCGATCACGCCAAAGGGCAAGAAATGGCGAGTTGTTAAGGATAAGAGACTATTACAATACCACTCACCGCCCATTTTTACTGAAAGAAAGGGGTCGAGATTATAACCTTAAACAAGCATCATCGAAATAGTAAACCGATGGATTATTTTCTTATTTATCATAATTTTGTTTACTCTTTTCTCTCACCGCGTGCTTATCTTTTTACTCTTTGTCCTTGAAACATTGTAATGTTCATTTCAAGCGTGGGGGGGGTATATCTATATTTCTTTATTTTACTTGTTTTCTAGATTAAATTTACATGCTTATTAGTATAGATTTACATGCTTTCTAGTTTAAATTTTTCTTTTTTTTTACTTAGTTGCATTTTCTTTTCTTTTTATGCATATCTAGTATAAAAAAAAAAAAAAAATATATATATATATATATATATATATATATATATATATATATATATATATATATATATATATATATATATATAATTAATCCCTATGATGATCCATATTATTATTCATTATGCTTGCTCTTTGCTTCAAAATAATGCCTTTAATTTTCTTCTCATATTTTCTATAAACTTAGAAATTAATAAGAAGAAAAATATAGGAATATTTTTAGGAAATAAGTTAAAAGCCTCATAAGTTAATATAGCAAAATATAGGATTTTTGTCAAAGAAAAAGTATTTGATTAGATTAAATCTTTATTGATCATCTTTAAAACACTTGATTGTTTTTATGAAAAATTTTGAAATCATTTCTTTAAATGTACAATTCAAATACTTTTGATATTTATTTCCTTATTAGAATCATTCACATTGTTTTTGCTTCTTTTGAATCACACCCCTTCATAAAAATCCCATCTTTCCATTTCCACAAATCGAATCAAGGTTAGGCAATTTTATCTTATTGGCTAAAAGAGTGACTTAGTCACCAAAATCTTAAAAGCAAAAAGAAATCTATTACTTCCTAAGTAACTTGGGGCACGGCGTTCCCTGCGACGATGCTTTCTTGCCAAATGGAAATAATATCCGAAGTATTCTTGATCTAAGTATTAGGAACATGGGGTTCGCAGCCACAATGTCTTCTACTTGAAAGGATCAAAAATTACTAAGGTCTTTTGCAAAAATTTAACACGTGCAAAAATGAGATAAAATTGTTGAAGCCTTGATAAGATTTTTCCACTATCATCATCCATTTTTCCGCCCTTGTAATTCAAAAATGCAATCCAATTCTATGAAAGCTTCTAGTTTGTGAATAAGTGTTCATACTTTTATTTGTACATTTTAAGCAATGAAGTCATTTTCTCGAAAATCACTCTAAAGAGTGAAGCTTTTATTTTTACCAAGTTATTGATCTAAGATTTATCCTTCTAGCATGCTTTACTTGATCAAATTCTATATATGATATATTAGGTTATTGTCTTAAAAATTATTTCTTTAAAATATCTTCAAAATGCTTCTTTCTAATAATTTTTAAACGTATATAAAATATGACTAGAAAGATGAAGGCAATATCCAAAAAGGCAATTAGGGCAAGCTACTATATTTCTGAGGGATCATTCTTATTTTATTTTCTTTTCTTTTCTTTTCTCCCTCTCCATGTTTTCATCCTAAACTTGCTTGGGGACAAGCAAGAGCTTAGTGTGGGGGAGTTTGATAAGTGACTATTATATAGTCATTTATCCTAAGTTTTCATATCTAATTTCTTAGTTTAATTACCATTTTTATCTCATTTTAGTCTATTTTTAGTTCCTTTTTCATATATATTAGATTTTACGTTTTTTGGTATATTCTATACATTTTAGACAGGTTTTTGGAGTCTATTATAATAAAAAAGGATGCTTAGACATCTTGGTACAAAGGAATGGAGGAGCAACAAACAAATCAAACACACAAAGTCAAAATCCAGACAGAGCGGCCGTGCAGCCAGAAGAGGAGCGGCCGTGCACTTAGGCCATGACAGGCCATTTTTGGCCCCAAAATGCAGAGTGGCCGTGTCTTGGAAAATGGTTTGGCCGTGTTACCCTCGGAGCGGCCGTGCAGCAATAAGTGGAGAGGCCGTGCAAGTTGTCCAAATTCAAATTCAAAACTGGCGCCAAGGAGGAGCATCCGTGCAAAACTCTTGACACGGCCGTGCAAGTCGTGACTGCAGAATTAAAAGGCACCTTCTTGAAGAGTTTCCTCCCAATTATAAAAAGACCCATTGTAATCAGTCTTAAATACCGAATTTTGATAGAATTTTCATCAGAAATTATTAGAAATTAGATACAAGTACTTTATACATCAATTTCCAAAAGATCTTTGAAGATTCAAGTCCATTTTTGTTTTTGGAGTTCCTTTGGAAAAGAAGCAATAAAAGTTGAAGTATTCCAGCCATTCATCTCATTTTATCATAAGTTCCTCTTACTCTATCCTTTTTATTATTGCTTATTTATTTTACATGGCTAGTGAGTAATCTCCCTTGTTCTTAGGGTTGGAAACTCAAAGCATAAATCGTTCATCACCTTAAATTATGAAAGTCTTGTCTTCTATCTTCATCTAAACAATTTCTTTATATCAATCTCTAAATGACTTACATTTTGGAGACGTCCAACTTGTATGATTCAATCGATCGAGAGAAGGACCTAGCGGAGAATCTCGATTGACAGAACCATATAAAGAAACTTGGTTCCATTGATCACGAAAGTAGTTCAACGGCCTAGGGATGTTCCTTTAATGGAAAGTATGTTGACTCTCGTTCTTATTGAATTCTTACTAATTATCGTCAGCTAGAGATAAGCCGGAATGCCCATTTGTGATAGGGCGGGAGTACCATAAACGGAAATCTCAAACAGTTAGGACATAATTAGTGAAGAATACAACGCTACTGTCTTGACCGTGAGAAGTAGTGTAAGCCTAACGTACCATCCTTGATTTTTATGAAAACCTATATTTACTAAGACAATGACTATTTGATGAACAATTTTATGTATATGATTTCCAATCCCGAGAATGCTTCGTTTATAATATTCAAAGTATTTTTCTGTGTATGCTATATTCTCTTTCCAAAGGGTGGATCCCTTGGAGCCATAGGAGGTACACCTGCGCCATGCTGCCAGAAGACCCTCTCCCCCAGATACATGACATCGCAAGTAAGGCCCCGCAGCATCTTCCTCTGCCGTGTCACCCCGGGGGCACCCTCAAACTCATCATCATCATACCGAGTCCAAGGGTACTGCCGAAAGCCCGTCGGGCTATCCCTCTCCAAGAACTCCTGTACATCCCTATATGCAACGGTGACCTTCCCCCTGGTCGTCTTCCTCTTCCTCAAAGGCCGGGCCCAGCACAGCATGGCAGGATAGGCCACCATGGCCTCATCTTCCCAGTCCCACGGCTGGCACCGAAAGATCTCATAGCACCACACCTGCAACAACAAAAAAAAGATAGTGCTCAGAAGAAAAAGAAAAAGAAGACGGAGAAATGACAAAATGCTAAACTACAACAGCAATAAACTCATACCTAAAGTGCAAAGTCAAAGCATCCCAGGGAACTGGCCGCGCCCCGGCTGAATCGGTCTATGGAGAAATAGAGCTCGGCCAAGCCCGCCTCGCCCCAAGCAATCTCACCAACCCTCTTCAAATCCATCAAACTCTCCAGCAGAGGGAAAAGAGCGAAAGAGACGTGATTAGAGAACAAAGTCTCGAAAAGTGCAAACCACAGAAAAGAGCGCGTCAGCTGCTCAGCCGTCACCACTCCAGTGCCCCGGCAATAAGCCCCGATATTGGTCGTGATCCGTGCCTCTACATCGCTGTAGAACATGCCCAATCCCTTACAAGGATAGGGCGCGAACCCAAGCAGCTCCGCCAGCACACCATCGGACATCCTGTCCCGCCATCTCACCGGCCCCCCTTGAAGGAAAGCCCGGTGATCGCAGCAAAATCGGTAGGGGTCACCGTCACCTCTCCCTAGCTAAAGTGGAAGGTATGCATGGTGTCCCACCAGTACTCAGACAGAGCCAAGAAGATGCCCTTGTTCTTCTGCGTCTCTGCTATCCCGACAAGGTTATCAACGAACACGTTCAGCCCAGTAGCAACCACTAGCCTCCGAGGACTAGGCCTCCCATCCCGGGAAATGTCGGGCAAGCTCCGCCACAACTCAACTACGGCCTTAAGTGACCCCCGTGACTTCATTTTCTTGGCTTTCCCAGATGAAGGCACCTCATCCTGCAGGTAAACACAACAAATGTACGTCAATAACAGTACTTAAACAAATAGACAAAAAAAATACAAAGCACAAAAGTCCGTCCCAACACGGCAAATCATAAAAAGTCCGTCCCAACACGGCAAAACACAAAAGTCCGTCACAAGAACACGGCACACACGTCACATTTTCAAAACAAGAGCCCATCACGAAAACACGGCACACACGTCACATTTTCAAAACAAGAACCCATCACGAAAACACGGCACACACGTCACATTTTCAAAACAAGAGCCCGTCACGAAAACACGAAACACACGTCACATTTTCAAAACAAGAGCTCGTCACAAAAACACGGCACACACGTCAAATTATTCAAAACAAAAGCCCGTCACAAAAACACGGCACACACTACATGACACATTTTCAAAAGCCTATCACAAAAACACGGCACACATTGCACATAAATTTCCCCACGGAATCTGTCACAAAAACACGGCACACGTTACACTTTTCAAATAAAGACCGTCTCTACACGGCAATTTTTCAAACAGCCCGTCAGGAAAACACGGTATGCACTACACAATTTTCTCAAAAGAGGGATCCGTCCCTACATGACACATTCTCAACGAAAACCGTTCACAACAACACGGCACCCACGTCACATTTTCAAACAAAAAACCGTTTACAAAAACACGGCACACATTGCACATAAATTTCCTCACACAAAGTCCGTCACAAAAATATGACACACGTCACACTTTTCACACAAAGTCCGTCCCTACATGGCAATTTTTTCACAATGTACATACAGAAATAGCATAAGGTACAAATCACCGAAGCATGCATTTCAAAGAGAGGCACTTTATTTTTACAAATAAGAGCTAATCTCCACATTTTTGCACAAAAATCACATACCCACAATTCTCACATGCTCAATTTCAACAATTCATAATAAATTTCACAAAATGAGCATGGCAACAACAAAAGCCCCAAATTGCAAAAACTAAAACCTAGTTCTAGCAACAACAAAACAAACCCCTCCCCCAGCGGACAAAAACATAAAACGGGAATTCTTGAAAACCCGTACAATACCACATATCCCCAACAGATGAAACATCGGCCGTCATCGTAAGCCCGAACTTCGCCTACTAAATGGCAAAATAAACACAAAGCGCACAAAATGCCTTCAAACACGAATCCCAAGGCGCAAACGCCTCCACATTCACCATTTCACACCACGGGCACCGACACGTCCACTCACCGTAGGACACCGACACGTCTGCCCACCATGGACACCGACACGTCCATTCACCATTTCACTCACCATTGGACACCGACACGTCCGCCCACCATGGACACTGACACGTCCACTCACCACGAACACCGACACGTCCACTCACCACGGACATCGACACGTCCACTCATCATGGACACCGACACATCCATTCATCATTTCACTTCACAGACACCGACACGTCCACTCATCATGGACACCGACACGTCCATTCATCATTTCACTTCACGGACACCGACACGTCCACTCTTCATAGACACCGACACGTCCATTCATCATTTCACTTCACGGACACCGACACGTCCACTCTTCATAGACACCGACATGTCCATTCATCATTTCACATCACAGACATGTGCACGTCCACTCATCATGGACACCGACACGTCCATTCATCATTTCACCATAGGACACCGGCACGTCCGCCCATCATGGATACCAACACGTTCACTCACCATTTCACTTAACGGACACCGACACGTCCACTCTCCATCTCATCTTAGGACATCGACACGTCCACTTATCACATCACCTCAGGACACCACCACGTCCGCATACACTCACAATTACACGACTTCTGAACTACGATCAGGCATGATTTCCGCTAGGGATACGTAGGAATCCTATCAAAGGGTCCAACAAACCGACCTAAACGATCACCTTTGGACACCACCACATCCTCACAACCGACCTAAACGGTCACTTTAGGACACCACCACATCCTCACAACGGACCTGAACGGTCACCTTAGGACACCACCACGTCCTCACAACCGACCTGAACGGTCACCTTAGGACACCACCACGTCCTCACAACTGACGTGAACGGTCACCTTAGGACACCAGCATGTCCTCACAACCGACCTTAGCGGTCACATCATAACAGGGCACTGCCACATCCTCACAAACCGACCTACATGGTCACCTCCTCTCCCAGCACTCGATCCAGATCAGGACCTTTATCTTATCGATAAACCACTTCCTCCGTAAGTGATGTCGTCGAGGGGCTTCTGTAAGTACCCCAATCTGGATCACTCCTCATCCGACACACGGGAAACACCACAGACTCACACAAACGTGATCTCGAACACCCGTAGCCTTTAAAAACCTCAAAAATCACCAACCAAACCAAGGGGGGCCTTTCTGGGATAAAAAAGTACAAAAGAACTTTTTAGAAATTTTGGAAAATTTGGAAAAGCAACATTGGTCCGTGCGGACCACTTTGCTCCCAGACACAATTATTACAAAATCCTCTTAAAGTCCACAATATTTCCTTAAATCCAGGAAAACCAAAAAAATGGTAATGGTTGCCTATGTCATGCGACACAACTTACCAGAATCTGGACCCTATAAATAGAGGGCTCCCCCCCCCCCTCATATTTTTTTCACCTCCTCTCTTCTCTCTCTCCCCCCAGCCTTCAGGCCCCCTTCTAAGAATCTTCGGGGCAATCCCGATCCCTTTCGGTTCCCTCCAGGGCATTTCGAGGCCCCTCGTGGTACTCTGAAGCCCTGCCGAGCACTCCTGAGACGCTCCCGAGCTGCCTCGAGACATCCCAAAGCCCTATCGATCCATCCTGAAGCCTTGCCGGTCCATCCTGAGACATTCCAGTCCATCCCGAGGTGTCCTGGTCCTTTCCGAGCACAACCGACGATCCCGATGCACACCGGAACTCTGCCCGAGCACAACCGACGATCCCAACGCATGACGAACCTCTGCCCGAGTCCAGTCAATAAAACCTGACACTCCCGAGTCACATCGAAACTCTATTCGCAGACACCGGCACATTCCCGAAGCAATCCTGGTTAATCCCGGAACACTATTCAACACTCAAATACTATTCCCAAGCGGAAGACAGACACGAACCAACATTGGTAAGGCTTCCTTCCAACACTATTTCAATATATTTCAATACATAGTACACAATGTAGACATTATATACAGCATGCATTTTAAAAAAAAACACATACACACACAACAGTTAAAGAAAAAAGGGGTACCGAAAGACTCGTTTTTACGAGGCAACTCGGGTGAGCTCTACTATTCTCTTCCCGAGGAGTAACCTGACCTACGAACTCAATAATCTCATCACACAACAACAAATTTTAAACTAAGTCTTTTCTCAATGTTTTGGGCTAAATCAAAACGGCGTGATGACTCTATGAACAAATGCAGCGAGACACCTCCCGACCAACCCGCGAGATGCCGGGGCCCGCGCGCGAGGTGGATCCGAGTAATTTCAGGTAGACTCCACAAATTTTAACCATTTTGAGTCATTTTTGGGTGTTTGGAGTTTTGTGGGTGAGTGTGGGTCTATTGAGGATGAATAGGGTTTATGGGACGTCGGGGGGTCGATCGCGATGGACCGGGATTGCCTCAGGATGGCTCGGGATGGCTCGGGATGCCTCGGAATGCCTCAGAATGGATAGAAACTGCTGTGGGATGAAAGGGAAGAGCTGAGAAGGTTTTTGTTGATGTTTTTGTTGCTGCTGGAGGCCAATATTTATAGGGCCTGAAAATATGCAAAGTGGTCTGCACAGATTGACCATAATTACAATGTGGTCCGTGCGGATCTCCTATTAATCAGTCCTTTCCTGGATTTTGGGGATTTTTGGCATGTTAACAAGGTGGTCCGTACGGATTGGGTTTGATTTCTTCGTGGTTAAGAAATGTTGTTGGCATGTTGACAAGGAAGTCCGCAAAAGCAACCATATTTACACATAGGTCAATAGGGATCACTCAAGGATCTATCATTTTTTCAGAGCTTTCATTACCATTGGATATTACCAGTCGATAGCTTTCCAACCATATATGGCACGTCTCAATCGGAGTCCGTATGAAGAAGTTATGACCTCCGGAAGTTTGCCCTTGGTCTTTATTACTTTCGATGTGTGTCATTCCTGCAGAGTCCTTATGATATTTTCAATGCACAAAAGGTCCTTTCTTGGTTTGTTTGGACAATTTGACCCTTGGGAAGTCACAGGACTTTGGGATTATGGCGAGGTGAACCCTTAGTTTTTTTCTATATGCTCGGATGGGGAGCGGT
Organism: Adenophora triphylla var. japonica; assembly: GCA_022495995.1. Taxonomy (NCBI): domain Eukaryota; kingdom Viridiplantae; phylum Streptophyta; class Magnoliopsida; order Asterales; family Campanulaceae; genus Adenophora; species Adenophora triphylla. The sequence goes on along the minus strand of JAFEMH010003113.1, from coordinate 126,501 downwards.
CCGAATTGGGGTACTTACAGAGCCCCTTGACGATGGCACTTCTGAAGGAAGTGGGGTCATCGATAAAAATAAGAATCCCGATCTAGACTGCTTATCGGGAGGGAAGAGATAAGTGACCAAGTTGGTCGGACGGCTGAACCCTTTGATAGGATTCCTACATATCCTTGAGTGGGAATCAAGCCAATAGCAGTTCGTGTGCGAGAACAATTTTGAGGGGCCTATACCTGTGGGGAACTATTTGTAGGCATTAGTCCTGAGTTGAGACTATTCTGATGCGTCTCGGCCTGAGTGTGACTGTTTGAAGGCATTGATACCTAAGTGAGACTGTTTGAAGGCGTTTATACCAAAGTGTGACTGTTTGAAGGCGTCTATAACAAAGTATGACTGTTTGAAGGCGTCTATACCAAAGTGTGACTGTTTGAAGGCATCTATACCAAAGTGTGAATGTTTGAAGGCGTCTAAACCAAAGTGTGACGAAGGCATTTGTACCTAAGTGTGACTATTTAAAGGCGTCTATACCAAAGTGTGACTGTTTGAAGGCGTCTATACCTAAGTGTGACGAAGGCATTTGTACCTAAGTGTGACTGTTTGAAGGCGTTTATACCAAAGTGAGACTGTTTGAAGGCGTCTATACCAAAGTGTGACTGTTTGAAGGCGTCTATACCAAAGTGTAACTTTTTGAAGGCATCTATACCAAAGTGTGACGAAGCCGTTTGTACCTAATTGAGATGAAGGCGTTTGTACCTTAAGCGGAGATTTGTTTTGGAAGGCGTTTGTACCTTAAGATGGAGATTTGTTTTGGAAATTCTCGGCCTGAGTGAGATTAGGCTTGGGCTGCTTCCTTGACATTAACAACGTTAAGAACCTAGCGTCTCTGCCTGAGTTTCTGAAATACTTGAGGACATGTGGTGCTTCTGACCAAATTTGCTGAAATATTTGAGGACGTGTGGCGCCTTTGACTGAATTGTTGAAATATTTGCAGAGTATCGATAAAACACAAAAAGTGATGGCTATCGTTAAGGTCTTTTCGAAAGACCTAGTGGTTCACCACTTATACATTCCACTTCAGTTGAGGAGAGTCGATCATGACCCCTATTTTCTTCACCGCTATTACTAGGCTATGGTTTACTACTAGGGATCTACCTTTTGATGAGAGTTTGATTGCAGACATCCATTGGACAGAAGCATTGTTTGGTTTTTTCTTCAGGAAGGTTAAGCTCGTGAATCTGGCCAATTGTACGTGATGATTCTCCAAGTCATTACCTCATGTGATCAAGGTGAGCATGATTCGGATGCTCTTGCTCGGGCCTTTTTTGGTACGTGTTCTCGGATACTCTTTTTGCATGGAGCGAATTCTCCTGCTGTTTTTCTTTTCTGGGTACTTTGGCCAACTTGGAGATGAGCAGTTGGGGGCTGAAATAGCTTTGACAGATTCAGGAGCGACGGTGGGAGTGACGTCTCATGGGACATGTTTCCTTTGTGCCTGATAGCCACTCTTTTCATGGTTAGCTCCCTCGGGATATGCCACAGCGCTTTGTTGGATGTGGTAAGCCACTGGCGAGCGGGCGAGGATATCGTTCCTTTGGTTCTGGGGGAAACCTTACACGGTATAGACCATCTGGCGATAGGGGACCGATTCATGCGCAGAGGAAGCCCCGCTTTGCTTGCTTTATGGTTGCGAGAGAGACTTCAAGCTACGCTTGTGCTTCCGACATCTTTTAGTCTGTAGACATTTGCTCAGCAACCCCTTATTTTAGAGATGGATTAGTCTGCTTGGGAGAGGTGGATGGCTCGACTTGGCATGCATCACATCCATTGGTGGGTTCCTCATTGGAGGATTGAGACTAAGAGGGCCTTTCAGGAAGGGTCCTATCTTGTCAGGGTTCCGAGGTTGTCTCAGTCTTCTTTCTACATCCCGTCCCTTGTTTCCAAGTAGTTTGGGATGATTCCGGAGCCTTTGCTGGGCTGGAACGATGTTGCTACTATGGAGGTAGCTTCCTTTTCGATGGCAGACCCATCCGCTTTCCTTTTCCTTCTAAGGATATGGAAGTATTCCGCCTTCCCTCCTGGAGTACTTCTCAGATGTAGGGAGAGTACTATTTTGACTACTGAGTACTTGGACTAGTATGAGCAGCATCTCAGGCAGACTCAAGTGATTCTGGGGAGCAGGGGCGAGGCGATTCTGGGGCAAGATTGTCGTTTCAGCTACAACCTTAGGAACTCGGAAGCTTGGGCTAACCCTCAGGATGTCACAGGGGATGCCTTGTTTGATTATGAGACTAGAGTTGACAGATTGGCGGAGAAAGATCCCCTTTTGCAGACTCGTAGCGAAGAGATCCGAGCTGAGGCACGGACGAACGAAGCTCTGAGAGCGAATGGATTGCTTGACCCGACATGGAGGACTCCTGATCTCAGAATGAGGGAGACAGAGCTAGCTCACGTGGAACGAAAAAAGACTCGACGGGGATGAGGGAAGAAAGGGAAGAATGATGAAGGGACAAGCACGAGTGGCGCGGAATGACCTTCTGAAACTCTAAGTATCCATTCATTGTTATTGCAGACACATTAATTAATAGATGTTTTATGTTATCTTAGCATGTTGTGAGTCGAGAGTAGACCGTGCTTGACCTCATCAAGAAGTGTTTTAACTGTAATGATTTGTGATTTACTCTTAGGGTTTTATCGAGACGCAAAATCTCTTGCTTGCTTCTTGTCTGAGCCTTGATGGCGCAAACTCTTGGAGTTTTGTTTATTTTTTAGACCGAACCAATGAAGGCTGCCTACGTTCCCCCCGGACTGAGGGGCTCAGGTCTCCGTAGTTCGACCCTTTTGTGAGAGAAGGGGAGACAGAGAAGGGGGAGAATGGTGCAATCCTGATTTTGCCTAGACTGCCCTTTTAGGGTTTTTAGTCTAGCTGGGTATGTTCTTCAACACCTTTGTATTATTTTTTTGAATCAATCAGTCAACCAAAAATGTGAAAGAAATGACTTGTAATGTACACTCGCAAGGGCGTATATATTATTTTTTGAAAAGGTGGGAACTGATCCCCTTTTGTGTGAATGTCTTATTTGATGTAGGCACAAAAACATGCTTTTGGGTTTGACTCTTTTGAGAGAGTATGATTACTGAAAAGCTTGTAAAAGTGTATGAAAGCCCTTGCTGACAGAAAATCAGTTTTTAGCTCTATTTTTCCTATTTTGTAGAAAAAGAAGACTTGTCGAGACATATGAAAAGTTAATTTGTTCACAATGATCACATGTTTGCTTAAATCCTTTGTTGATGTTTGGGTTATTCAACAATTAAACTTGATATGCTTGATTAATCATGAGGAGAAAGTCAACTGGTATCAAGGATCGAGTTGGATCAGGTGTGAGAGAAGGTTTGTATATAGGAGAGGTCATTGGTAAGACCGGGTTTGTGGATTTGTATGTGTATATGACCGGACCATTTCTGGTTGCCTACGTTCCCCTTAAGACAAGGAGCTCAGGTCGCCGTAGTTCGAGGCCGAACCGTGTTTGGCTTTGGGACAAGGGTATAAATATTTGTGCGTCCTTTGGCGAAAAGGCTCGGACGGAAGGTTGGATGATGAGGCATGGGCCTTGAGGTGATTCCTTGACAAGTCATATTTGACGGCTACTTCAATGATTCCATTACTTCTTGATTGTTCCTCTCACAGGAAGAGAAAGAATTTGAATATAGCTTAAGGACTTGTGATATGCTTTTGCGAGTCACTTTCTCCGAACACCACGACTTTTCAAAAAGGCCAGCGAGCTGAGCGTTTTAACCGGTGCTGAATTAGCCATATTGGTCCGCTCTCAGGTGGCCGTATCTATGCTTTCGGTCAACCAAGCTCGGACCTAGTGGTAGATAACTACTTAACCGGTGGGACCACCTCAAAATTCAATAATGACGATAGCACGAAAACCCTAATTAACCCTCCAATGATGAACAAGTTCAACCAACGCTACTTGGAGACTTCTAAGGAGTTGAAGAAGAAGAAGGAGAAGGAGAAGAAGGAAAATATCGATGAGTCAAATAAGATGAATAATGGGGTTTTATGGTGGGACGGAGCGACATAGGGTTTGACAATGGATGAAATTCAACAATTTGTGCCGTCGTCGCAAGAGCTTAAGAAGTGATCCCTCTGTCCCTAAAAGTTTGTCCCATTTGACTTTTTTGTTGAATTTTGACCACAAATTTATGAGATATTAATCATGTTCATGAAATTCTAAAAGTTGTTGTTGATAATATTATTAATGGTTAATCAATAGGAATTTTTAGAATTTCATGAACATAATTAAATTGTCATATATTTGTGGTCAAAGTTCAACTTAAAAATTAAATGGGACAAACTTTTAGGGACGGAGGGAGTAAGTGTTAATGAAAGCTGATGAATTGATGATGATTATGTCTTCTTCGTTTGTCGTCGAAATCTTTGGTTAATGTTAATCAATTCCCGGGTCAAGTTGTTGGGTTTGGGTGTTATGAGAATAAGGTTTATGGTAGTAATACTATTCCTACGGTGCCTCCAGGGTTTGAGTTTTGGCCCGAGAAAATATAGGATTTATAGTTAGCACTTTCTAGTACACTTTTGCTTATATTTTTCATGTCTTGTCTTGAGAATATTGGAAGAAAGTAAATTAGTCATTTATATTTATTAGCCAAAGGAATTTTTTTGGTGTTTTTATTTTACATTTTTAGTTGACTTTGAGATTACAATTTACTATTCTTGTCTTGAAAATGAATTTGAATGTGTTGAAAATTAATGAATATTAATCTTTCATTATTTTACTTATAAAAAAAAATAGTTATACTTACTATTTACACGGTAATTAAGAAAAGTGTTAGTGAAGAAGGTGTTGTGAGTATGAAAAGTCAAGTAAGAGAGAGAAAGTGAAATATAAAATAATAATTGAATTGTTGTTGTAATTGTAAGTATGATATGTAGGTCCCGTTATAAAGTAATAAAAGATTTTAATTTATTTTAATTTTAGGAAGTGTATAGTAGTTTATAGCGAATGAAAAAAGTGTATAGTTTCTAGTAGAAGGAAAGAGTATTTATTTTGGGGTTAATGACAATTTAGGGCCTGAAGTATAGGGGGTAGTGTCGGTTAGGGGCCTCAAATCTAATTTTCGGCAAATCAGGGCTCAATATCCAAACATTTCGTCAATTAAGGGCTTTTTGACGGATTTTGTCAGAAAAGTCAGTTAAGTGACATGTGCCACGCATGTGCTGGACTAAATTGAATTGACACTAACTTTTAAGAGGTTAAATGACATACTCCCTCCGTCCCGGACCTTCGTGCCTAGTTTGACTTTTCACGTAAATTAAGGAGAGAGTATTATATTGAAAGTGTTGTGAGTGTGAAAATAAAATAGGAGAGAGAATGAGTGGAGGGAATAGTAAATTATAATGGTGTTGTGAGTATTAAAATAATGTAGGAGAGAGAATGAGTGGAGGGAATAGTAAAGATTCCTTTCCATTTTAGGAAATGTGCACGTAGGTTTGGGACGCCCAAAATGGAAAGTGTGCACGTAGGTATGGGACGGAGGGAGTATTTTATAAATATGGAGATTAAATGAAATTATTTTAATTTCAAATAAAAATAAAAAACCCTCACATTTTCTCTCTCTCTCCTTGCCTCACGTTCTCTCTCTCTCTCTACTTTCTCATGCCAGGCCGGCGACTCCCCAGATTCCGGCGACCTCTCGTCACCTTCAACCATCTGACCCCATCCCACCCACACAGTGGCCGGCGTCTTCCACCCCACCATGACGACCCCTCCCCCACTCCGACCACCCTCTTCCAGATCTCCCCCACTCCGACTTTGTTTTGAATTTAAAAACCCAGATCCCGGCGACCTCCGTCCCTTCAATCCACCTAGAATTGATGTTGATGCTAATGTATGGTGATCCCGGCGACCTCCGTCCCTTCAATCAAAAACAACCCTCTGGCGACCTCATTTAGTATCAACATCAATTATCAAAAAAACCCTCCGGCGACCTCCGTCCCTTCAATCAAAAACAACCCTCTGTCCCTTCAATCAGATTTTGGCAAAATTGATTTTGATTTTTGCTTTGAATTTGTCAAAATCAGATTTTGACAAATTCCAAATTGAATTCAATATTTGGCAAATTCAAAGTTTGGTGGTGGTTGTGGTGGTCTTTGGCGGCCGGTTTGGTGGTGGGCTTCTCTCTCTCTCTCTCTCTCTCACTCTCTCTCTCTTCTCTTCAAGATCTGGATTTACGTTTGTTCATTTGTTCATTTTGGTTAAGGACGGCGGGGTTGAATTTTTTGTTCACATTTGTTCATTTTGGTTAAATTTGTTGGTTATTGTGGTTTGTTGGCGGATGTTGTAAGATGATTACATATTGGGGATTTTATTTTAAATGGATTGTTGTTCAAGTTGGTGGTGGCAATTATGGTGGTGGATGGTGGTTTTGTCTGTGGTGTTGGCGGTTGATGGTGGGTTGATGGTAGATTAGGCAAGGGGATGAGGAGAGAGAAGGAGGAGGCTGGTGGAGATGGAGTGGGGGTGAAATAAATAAATGATAATTTCATTTTTTTTATTATATAATGCTAATTCAATGATTTAATTATTTTCTAATTTTTTGTTTTATTTTATAATTTTTAACATTTATTTTTTATATATTTTAATTAGTTAAAATGTGTTTCATTAAAAAAAATATGATTAAAAAAATATTACAAGATTTACATTAAAAATTAATTAATTTATGTGATAAATATATTAAAAAAATAAATTTATATATTTTTTAATTTATAATGTGATAACTATAATTTATTAAAAAAATAAAAACAAAGTTGTATTTTTTAAAAAAATACTACACAATTTATGTGAAACTTTTATATTTTAGAAAAAAAAATACATAAATCATAAACAATTTATTTTAAAAAATTAGTAAAAAACGGTATTTTACAAAAAACTACAATTTTTTTATATTTATAACATTTATTTTAACATATTTTAAAAATTATAAAAAAAATTATATCTTTTCGAAATATATATATTTTCAAAAAATATTATTTTTAAAAAAATATTTTGTAACAGTCATCAATTTTTAAAATTTTACATTTCAGTCCTCAATAACTAATTTGCTTTTCAATTTAGTCCCAAAACCGTCACTTAACTGACTTTTCTAACAAAATTCGTCAAAAAGTCCTTAATTGACGAAAAGTTTGGATATTGAGCCCTGATTTGCCGAAAATTAGATATGGGGCTCCTAACCGACACTACCCCCTATACTTCAGGCCCTAAATTGTCATTTGCCCATTTATTTTGAGGCGGTCCCATGGAAGGAGGCAAGGCTAGCGCCTCACGGCCAGAAGCTTGTCCCGTGTGCAACCAATTTGAGGCGGGCGACTAGCTCCATCCGAGGCTGGCGCCTGGTCGGCAGAGCCTCGGCTCTTGTGTTGCCCATTGATGTGGCCGCCTGGGAATTTCTGAGGCTGGCGCCTCGGCCACTTCCATTAGCATGGGAAATCAGTAATTAGAATTAGATTTAATTATATATATATATATATATATATATATATATATATATGTAGGTGCTCAAATGAGAACCATAACAAAATGAGAACCGTGAGAACCACTTGTATACACTTGTTTACAGTAGATACTTAGCTACTGTATACATATACAGTCTACTGTATATGTATACAGTAGTTAAGTATTTACTGTATACAAGTGTATAACCACACATATACACTTGTATACAGTAGCTAAGTATCTACTGTATATGTATACAGTCTATTGAATATGTATACTGTAACGACCCCGAATTTCCTTTAAATAAATCATATTCATAAATATGAATAAATACCCAAAATAGGGTCCCAACGGACACTTAAAATTAAAATATTCAAATCCAACGGTAACATAAATATTCAACGTTACATAAGTGCAGAAGTATCAAATGTAACGACTAGTATAACCTACTAGCTTTATTAAAGTAAAACTAAAACTCGGGATTCGTCGATAACTTTCCTATGACTCCTCAATTGTTGCCGTCCTTCCTATAGCGATCTCCCCTTCTTATTCCCATACCTGGAGGAAAAAAAAAGAATGAAGGAATGAGCGAAAGATGTCCAGTAAGTCATTACGTGATCTCCTTGAGTTTATGAGGAGATGACCTGAATGACGGTTCAATCAAAGCATTTCAACGAAAGGTTATCGCAATAAAGTTCAATCAAGGAAGTGTGGCATTACAATTCCATATCATAGTTTTTATTCAGGATATACCCTGCCTTGAGTAATTCACATCCGATCATCTACCTTAGATGTTGAGTGCGCATAAAAGTATATTAAGACAAGTACGTAACACATATCATACAAGTCCAATATCATTCCATATAATCTTGACATGCATGTACCTTAATACAAGTCTAACATATAGTGCATTCATATTAAAACAAGAATACACATAAGCAAAGTCAATACTTTAGATATCCATGAACAATACATATCATAGATAAGATTTCCAAAAGACGCTTCATGTCCAGGGAATATTTTATAAAACACTATCGCCACATGATAGTATAACTTTTGAAAAGACTCGATAGAGTTTCCAAATAATCGATACACAAAAGTATTTAGGAACGTAATTTCTTACCTTAGCTTGCTTCCTTTGCACTTCTGGTATAACCTACAGTCATGCAAAGACATCATTTTAGGTACACGTAATTGTTTATTACTCCTTATGTACCTTCGTTGATTTATCTTTAGTTAATTTATGAGTTACTTTTGAACTCATCTTACTAGTTAACTATCTTTCTATTTTAGGTAACTTTCCAATAATCTAATCATCAAAACTAAGATTAAACAATTTTAAATGCTAGGGAGTTGGATTAATACCTTGTTCCAAAGATGTTCTTCACCAAGAATTTTAGAAAATCCTAGTTTTCCCCTCCCCCTTCACTTCGGCCGCCCCCTAGGAATTTTAGGGTTTTGCTTTCTTTTCTTTTTTGTGAATTATGGGAATTATGAAAAAATAGGAAGGATTTTGTGTTTAAATAAGGTGGGTTTTATTTTTACTAAGCCTCTTAGGAAAAGGCTTTCACAAACCTATTGGGTTTTGGATTTCCTACAAAACCCATTTAACTTTTCTTCAACTTGGCCCACTTAATTAAGTCCAAGTCCAAACTAATAACCAAGTATTATTTTATTTTCTAATTAAAATAATACTACTATAATTAAGATAAAATTCGGGCCTTTACATATACAGTAGCTAAATATCTACTGTATACAAGTGTATACAAGTGGTTCTCACGGTTCTCATTTTAAACGGTTCTCATTGGAGCGTTACCCTATATATATATATATATATATATATATATATATATACACTCCCTCCGTCCCGTCCGACTTAGGAATTTTTCATTTGGTGTGGGGATTAAGGAATACTATTATAATATTAGGAGAGAATGAGTGGAGGATGTGTTGTGAGTGTGAAAAATTAAATAGGAGAGAGAATGAGTGGGATAAATAGTGATGAAATTATTGTTATGAGTATGACAAGTGGGTTCCATTTAATATAAAAGTAATATAAACTTTCCATTTTGGGCCGTCCTAAGTCGGGTGGGACGCCCAAAATGGCAAAACGTCCTAAGTCGGACGGGACGGAGGGAGTATATATATGTATAGATATATATATATATATATATATATATATATTTGAATAATATTCGCGAATACTCAAATCGAATATCGTGATATATTATTCGAATTTGAATCCTTATCGATTCAAAATAAAATTTTGAATTCGAATTCGAGTACCGAATCAAATAAAAAAGATTCGATTCGTTTAAACCCTACTTCTCGAGGTACATCAATACGAAAGCTCGAGTCCAATGAGAGATATTCTCTCAAGACATGAAAAATGTCTTGGTTCAGACGAATGACACAGCCATCTTTTGAATTTGGGTTTTCACCATTTGTTTATAACGTTAGCACAATAATAGAAAAAAAAAATAAGAAAAAAATAAAAAAAAAAACTTAACTATTACACAAACAACAATGATAACATTCTTAATACACCTTTACATTACACGAAATAGAAGATTGGAGGGTGGTGGCTCTCTAACACCAAGCAAAAACTCAAGTCATTTCCCCTACGCCTATCAACATTCTGAATCTATCCTAAATCATAGTAATTTACTCAAATTCCAATTTTAACCGTTTATATACGTATATTTGTAGCAGTTTTAACGATTCTACTTGAAATACGCACTCATTATCCCAAAAAACTGAAAGTAGAATAAATAAAATTGCTACAAATATGCACTAAATATCTCTACTTTTGGGGATAGTGAGTGTATATCTTAATTATAATGGTTAAAACTGCTAAAAAAATACAAAAATTGTTAAAATTGGAACTTGAACAAAGTAAGATAGTTTAGAATGTTGATATGTCTTTCCTTAAAAAGGTTAATTATCTCACAATTAGAGAAAAACTTAAGCCCATGACTAATGACAACAGAAACAACTGCCCAAACATCTCATCAAAGCCTCCACCAAGACAACTCATCATATTCTTTGTGCCAACAATGAAACAACCTATGTTGGCCATGACTAGGACAATCACATGAAGCATGAAAATCCCAGCACCTTGGAAGTCAAATTTACCTTTATTGTACTTCTCCAGCTTCTCCTCATCAACCACTTTGTCCGTTGGCCCAGAGCCAGATAAGAGTTTCATGCCAACCATTTTCATTATAGCGTCTACGCATGCAAATAAACCAGCAGTCACCGACTGCAGGATTGCCATTCTCTCAAAGTTCAACCATGCCCGTATTGTTCTACCACACGATAAATGTTCGTACAGGTATTGCAATCGAGATGATGCCCATAAAAATGCAAACACGGCAAACCAAGGATTTGAAGCCTGAAAGAAGTGCAAAGACCCCACAAAAGTTTAACTCTAGGTGTATTAGATTCATTTTGCAATGGTTTAATTTCATTTTCAACTACCGTATTTTACTCGACTTTCACTTCAACCACTATACTTTTGGAGAACTCTCGCCGCGACCCAAAATCCGTGTCTAATCAGTGCCCTAATTTGCAAATTTGGGGTCAGGATGACAGTTTTCCAAAAGTGCGGTGGTCTTCGTGCAAAAAAAAAAAAAAAAAAAGGAAAAACAAGTAAAATGGTTGAAGCGAAAATGATAAATTTTAGTGGTTGAAAATGAAATTAGACCTTACAATTAACTGAAGATAGGTTGGATGAAAATTATTACTCCCTCTGTCCCTAAATGAATGTCGAAAAAAGTTTTAAATTTGATCAAAAACAAATTTGAAACTTTTTTTTGACACATTTAGGGATGGAGGGAGTAATTTCATTTTATAATTATCAGAAATAGGACTCACATTAGGATAGAGGGGGATACCCTTGTAGAAGCAAATTTGTGGTACTATGCCATGGATTAGGTAAGCTACGGAGAAGAGGGGTTGAAAATTGAAGTAGGCATAACACATACTTTGAAGAATCGACATTCTTGATACCCCGTAAGTAAGAGGGCTAAATTTTGAGAGGCCAAATTGAAAAAGATTTGCACTCCATTTCCTTAGTTGAACCGCTGTACCTTTCATATCAACACTTGCACAACCCATGAAACATGGCCTTCTGGGGTAGCAGTACACGGAAGTCCATCCCTTACAGTGTAAGAAATAGCCCGTGAATGTACTCTCCAAGAAATTTGCATACGAGAAACCAATCTGTGAAAATATCAAGAATTTATGTCAATATCAGTCTTACAAAAATTAAGGTTTATAATGTACTACCTCCGAGAGCAAATTTGAATGTTTTTTGGACATTCATTTTGGGACGGAGGGAGTAATGTTTTTGCTAAGGTAATTGTCCCCGTCAAATGTTGGGGTGTCAACCGAGTCCCAACACCAAAATGATTACAACTCTGCCAAATAGCATATCATTATATGCTAGGCAGTTACTGCACTCAAATTTTGGAAAGCTAAAATTACCGTGGCAAAAGAGTTCTCAAAACTATAAAGAAATGAAAATAGGTATAGTATAATTTTAAGTTCTTAGGTCTTGCCTCAGAGCCCCATTTAGTGCCGTTCTCAAAGGTGCAAGTTGCAAGAAAATGTGCCTCAATTAGTAAGCCATCCTCAGGGGGTTGTATCTTGCCCGGAGATTGCAGCTCATTTTTGTGTTCAAGTGATTCAATGAACTTGTCTGAGAAGCCAAAATTTAGTTTAGGTTGAAGGAAGAGACTATCTGCACTATGCAAGAATATCTGAAGCGTCAGGTAATTTTACATCTACAATATACATTCAATTCAAGAATAAGGAACGATAAAAAAGAAAAAGAAAAAACTTTAAAAAAAATCTCATTTGATAAGTCAATCTGTTTTAAAATGATGCTTTACTGGCTTGTATATATCTATATATCTTCTTGAAATTGCACTAAAATTCTTGTCTTCTTTAAAAATAGGACAATTTTTTGGGACAAAGAAAAATAGGAAAAAAGAAGCATTCTTTGGATGAAGAAGTAAAAGGGGATCCTGAACCTTTGTGGTGTACACACCATGTGGTCCCTCTGGTGTTTGTACAAAATATGTCGTTGCTTCAGTATAAATATTCATCTCATGTACAAAATGTGTGGCTTAAATAAACTGTATGAGATAATATTACTTCAAGAGATAAAAATTTAGAATACAATTTATTTTTTTGAAAGTCTCAACATATTTTCTGTAGGGGATAAGGTGACATTCATATTGAATCCACAACATATTTTGTACAAACGCCACAGGGACCACATGGTCCGTACACCACAGAGGTTCCGGATCCAATATAAGATAAGATATGGATTTTAAGTAGAATACCATCTCGATTGGGACATCCAAACAGAGCCGCCCTCTTCATGTAGAATCCAGTACCAGATAGTCCCGGTCCTCTAAGTCCATCCATGCCTCTCCATAAAGTCTAATATAAAATTCAACAAATATAAATTAGAATATCTCGAATCTAATACTCCCACCGTCCCGACATAAATGTCGCCTTTCTTTTTTGGTTCTCCCCGAATAAATGTCACGTTTCTAAATTAGGAAATAAACTTGGTGCAATTTTGACATTGTACAAACTAGTAAAGAACACTCCTTAAAATTGTTGACAATTCAAATGCGATATTTATTCCGGGAGAGAGAGTAACTAACGATAAAACACGATTTATTAAATATGAAGTTGATGGAAAGGAAGAAAAACATACTTGATGGGCATATTTTGCTTGGCTACCATAGATGTCATTATCAGTTCGAGATCCGGAGTAGAAGAGTTGAGGGTATTGAACAAAAGCTAAAGAGGAAGAAATGTGAGGATCTAGGTGAAAGCACATTGCTTGCCTTGCAGATGTTGAATCAATGCAATTCATATCACAGTCTAATACGAGTATGTAAGGAGAATTCGTAATGATTCCCGACACACGGAGCTGCAATTAATATATCAGGCGGTGATTAATATACCCGAGAAGTGAATAATAAAAAATTGATAGAGGGAGATAACTTACAAGGGCATTGAGAGCACCAGCCTTGCCACGATGAGGATAAAGTGGTATTTTCTCACGAGAAACATAAACAAGGAGAGGCATATTCTCTGTGGTGTCATAATTTCCTCTACTTCCATCAATAACCTACGACATGATATATTAATATAAATACAATTGATCAATATAATGCTCAAAGTCTAATAGTCATATTAGACTACAGGCTGGATTTTGCACTTGTTAGGACAGCATTCTCACCAACTATGAACGGGTTTCACGCTTAAGAAATTTACCCTTAAAACTTGTACAAAAATCAACTGTTAATAGCAAAATACCAATGTACTCTTACAAAACCTTTCAGCCAGTCGAGATTCAATACAGAATCCAACCGGTGCTGTAATCTTAAGAACAGGACAGGACATGTCATTTGAACCATAAGTTTGGTTAGATTAAATACCAAGCTTGCAAGTTGAACTAGGACGCTTGATTTCATTAGTTAAAGAAAAGTGAAACGAAAAATATGAAGATAGAAACTCTTTACATATTTTAAAGATTAAGCAAAAAGGTTCAGAAAAGAATATCTTCTTAATCATGAACAATTTTTTTTTTTCGTTTTTAAGAGATTTTCTGTTTGGGCATATTACTTCCGTAGTACCTCAGAAGTGAGCACATTTTAAAATGTAAAGAATATGGATGGCCGAAATCGATTATACTTTCAATGATTGACCACAATGGAAATCGGACAAAGTTGGGTGACCAGGAAGTCCGTAAGCCAATGGCTTGTACAGTTGTTTTAATAATGTAATAGTTAGTGTTTTGGTGTTTTAGTTATATGTGTGTGTGTGCTTGTCAAAAAGAAATGTCCTGCCCCTTTTGTTGTTCTTAAAAGTGTTTGAGTGTGCATGAACACACACACACACACATATATGTATATGCGTATGTGTATAATTATGTGTGTGTGTGTGTGTGTGTCTTGGACCTCAACTTTAACATAAATTGAAAAAAATTAGAACTTATTGTATACTACTGATGTATGAGTACCTCAATATGAGAAGCACGGCCACAAGTTGAGAGGTTATCGGTATCGTCACAGTTGAGCACCTCAACAACACTCACCACACGCTGCTTGAATTGCTCATACTTCAACTGCATACGGTCAAAAAGTAAAAGAATAACTGAGCTCAAAACTAGGAATATCTAACTCATTAATTCACATTCATCTTCTATATACGCCCACCTGCTAGAAGAGAAACTATGTTTCATATGTCAGCTATTTAAGGGCTCCATTCGTACTTTGGTCCACTTTCACTTTTACCATTGTATTATTTATCTATTTTTACAAAAACCATTGCACTTCATTTTCTCTTTCATTTCTAGACGAAAAGTTAACACCGTTATGTTTGTAACGGGAACCGACAGTATGCCACTTAGTCATTTTAAACTGACGTGCTTGCCACATCATCATAATTGATTATATGGCGAGCAACGACAACCATCAGTCAAGCTGATGTCACTTGTCACGCCATCAATCATGTTAATGTCGCATGCCACATCAACTTTGCCGTTAATTAATAGTGATGTTAAAAATTTGAATAAAAATCACCTTATTGTGTGAGCTTTGGGATGGAAAACAAGAAGTAGTAAAACTTCAAGGGTGGACAATCTTAAAAGAGACTCGTTAAGTTTTTTATCCACTTCCATCAGCAATATTAACAGTGTCTAAATGTTCAATGATTTGCAAACACAAAATAACTTTGGCAACCTGATTGCAAAAAATAAAATGTTGGCAACCAACTTGCAAATTGAAGGCAAGTTTGAGTAACTATATGCAATTGACCAGTTGAACACCATACAACATTTCTGTAAAACTGTCCACAAACTTAAGTTATTTAACATTACCAGAAAAGAGAAATGATTCATACTCCCTTTGTCCCGCTCGAAATAGGACATTCAATCAAGGTGTAATTAAGTTTACCAAAATCCTATTTCGAGCGGGACATAAAGAGTATACATAACTGAATTTAAAGCAAATGCTTTAGAGTTTTGTACTAAAATATAAGTTTAATAATTTTCAAAATGTTCATTTTCAGAAAGCATTTAGTAAAAAATGTGTTGTTTCGTTAACATTGTTGTGAGTAACAAAGACAATAAGCTTATTCTTTATAAATACGATATCCTTCCACCCTGCTATTGCTATTGCTATTGTTATTGTTAATATAATACGCCTAAACTCGCTACTAGTTGTGATCTATGATGCTCGGACTCTTTGATTTACCCGCCGAACCCTGGTTAACAAGACTAAAATACGAGTGTTCAACACGAGTATAACGGGATAAACCAAAGAGTCTAAGCATCATAGGCTGTGATGACTTTAGAGGGGTTCACTAATGGATTTGTGATGACTTTAGAGGGGTTCACTAATGGATTTGGATTGGGGTCAATACAAATGGTCTAGATCCAATCTACAAGAATGGATAGTTTTTGATGGGCATGTCAAAAGATAATAATGCTCTTAACGAATGAATGATCAAACGGTCAAAATTACAAGAAAATGAAAAGGGACTGATTTGCCGTCACATGCCCCAAGTCTGTCGCTAAGAGCATCAGCAATGGGGTAAAATGGTTTGGGCGTGGGCTGATGTGTCACCCACGCCAACCACAGTGGCATGGTCATGAATGGTCGTGGATACCAAAATAAGGTTTGAGTTTGGCAGACAACCAAATGTTGTCAAAATTGGTGGGCTTTCTCCCACTTTCTGTATGAAACACAAGCTCCATGAAAAGTTCACAAAATGAGCAAGTGTAACACACTTGCCTCACAAAGCATATCATTTTCCTCAATTAATGAAAGTTGCCAAACCCCTTTTCTTTTCTTTCCTTTTCTTTAAGTAATAAATAGAAAATTAAATAATAATTAAATTAATATAATTATTTGATTTAAAATTAATAATATTTATTGATAATAAATTATTTTTCATTAAATCCAATAATTAATAATAATAAAATAATATAAATAATTATTAAAATTGTAATAAAAATGAGCAGGAGAGAAAAAATGCGGTGGGGTATAGTCAAAGTACGAGAGAAGAAATGATGACTTCGGTTATGAATGGGGGAAAATTGTTAGGGATTGTGGTTGGACTTGTTGATAATCGAAAAAGTGGAGATTATGTGGATGAGAGAGATGGATCCGGTCACGGATGAGATGCTTAGCAAAAAAATTTGAGTAAAAATCAAGTTTTTAAATACTTTCTGAAAAAGAAGATTCTGGAATTATTAAGGTCAAAACTCAAAAGTTATTTATATACTATATCCTCCCTCCGTCTCAATCGAGTGAATACCAAAAATTTGAGCACACAGATTAAGATTAAGAAAAAGCAAGAGAGATAAAAAAATTGGAAGAAAATGTTGTGAGTATGAAAAATTAAATAGGAGAGAGAATAAGCGGAAGGAATAGTGATTTGATTAGTGTTGTGAGTGTAAAAGTAAAAAAATAGGAGAGAGAATGAGGGGGAAAATAGTAAAGATTCTCTTCAATTTTGGACAGTCTCCATTGAGCTGGAACGGACCAAAAAGAAAATAAGTATTCACTTGACAGGAACAGGAAGGAGTATATAAATGTCAAGTCTATATGGTGTTGTACTGTACAACACATCTAATGCATGAGATGTTGTACATTACACCACCTTGAAGCGTTTTGTAGGTCTACTTGGAGACCTCAGTTGAAATTTACCTTGACGTTGTTTTGGTCCAGTTTGAATTCATCCCCACCAACTCCATCATCATCAAAATCAGAGAAATAAGCTTCAGGACAGACAGTCTTAATTCCATACTTCCGACAAAAGGGAACCCACCACAGCCCAGCAAAAGCTCCGACTTCTCTAACCGCATTCAAAGTAGCCGCCGATCCACCGTCATCCGACAGATACACACCCAACTTCTCCGGCGGATAATCCAAAGCCATCGCCGAAATAACGGTGTTCATCACCTCAATCAGCGGCTCCTTCTTCGAATCGGCAGTGCATATAAAAACATCGATCGGCGGGAGGGTTTTATCATCGGTCGGGAGGTTTTGAATTGAGACGGAGCGAGTTAGGCGTCTCCAACGGAAAGGCTGGTTTAAGGCCCATAAGAAGGTTAGTATTAGCTCGGCGACGAATATTGAGGACCATGCAAGGGTGGGGAAGTCTCCGTCGCCGGAGTAGCGGCGGAGGAGGAGGTGGGAGAGGCGGTAGTAGAAGAGGAGAATGAGGAAAATTGAGTGAATTAGTATGTGGGTTCTGTGGAAGATTAGGTCGTAGGTTGGTTGACGGAGGATTTGGTGGAGACGTTTGGTGTCGGACATTTTTGGGGGGAATGCTGCGAAGGTGACGGAGTGATTCACCGGCGGGTTTGTATTTGTGGTACAAGTATATAGTTGCTGTTGTAGCACACTGTTTTCGGGTGGTGAGCTAAAAGTTAAAATCATGATGATGTTATTACAAGGATATAATTTTAAAATTATCTTTAAAGTAAAAAAAGAAAGGGCTAAAGTTCATTAAAAAAAAAAAAAATCAATTTTTTCGTAATAGTAATAATATGAGAAAAATAGATTTAGGGCCCGTTTAATTTAGCTTATTGATATTTGCTGATGACTTATTACTTATGACTGATAACTTATGACTGATGACTTATGACTGATGAGATGGTGAATGATGCTGTTTGATTTAATTTTTTTTAAGTGCTGATTAATTATCATAAGTAAGTATGATTGTTTGATTAATAAGCTGAAAAAGTACTGAATGAAATTATAAAGACTAAAATAAAAATAATAATAATAATAATAATAATAATAATAATAATAATAATAATAATAATAATAATAATAATAATAATAATAATAATTCTTACTCCCTCCGTCCCGCCCGAAAGGACACAAATTTTCTTTTTGGGCGTCCCATTTAAAAGGGCACAACCCCAAAAAGGAAAGTTTTTATTATTTTTATACTCTTCCAACCCCACTCATTTTCTCTCCTACTTTACTTTTACACTCACAACATTCTCTCTCCTAACTATTCCCCCCACTCATTCTCTCTCCTATTTAATTTTTCATACTCACAACATTTAACATTTTTCTCTTTCTTACATCACTTTCCTTATTTATTTCTTAATTTTCGTGCTAGGAGGCAAAATTGCCCTTTCGGGCGGGACGGAGGGAGTATTATTTTATTATTTTTATTTTTATTTTATTATTTTTATTTAATTATTATTATTTTAATTATTATTATTATTATTTTATGCCAAAAACTTGTAAAAAACGCATTTTTTTAGCTTAACGAAAAACGTGTTTTTAAGAACAACCCAATCCCTCTCTCTCTCTACTCGCACGCAGGGTTCTCTCTCTCACTACTCTCTCTAAACGCAAAACTCACCATTGCTCTCTCCCTCTGCGAATTTCTTCTTCAGGACTTTGTTCGCCGACGGCTGGTTCGATGGGCGGCGGCCGGTGGTGTTTCCACCTCGACGTTGATTGCTTTCGGTGGCGGAGCTGTTGTCCCTGTTTTGATTTCTGGTGTTAGGTTGAAGGAATTGTGAAGGATTTGTGAAGGAATTGTGAGGAAGGCGACAGCAAAAATCTAATTCCAACTTACCGTTTCCAATCGTAGACAATATTCAATCAATTTCAATCTCGCTGGTGAGCTTTGATGAAGCCATTGCAACAGCTGATTTCATCTCACTGCACATGCCTTTAACTTCTGCTACTTCAAAAATTCTAAATGACGAGAATTTTGCAAAGATGAAGAAAGGAGTTCGAATTGTCAATGTTGCTCGTGGGGGAGTGATTGACGAAGAAGCATTAGTTAGGGCACTGGATGTTGGCATTGTAGCACAGGCTGCACTTGATGTAATCAATTTCAATCAATTTTGAGTCGACTGGATAATCCACCGAGTGCTAGTGCATTTTAAATCGAGTGCCAGTGCAATAGTTTTGGAATGCCAGTATAACTCGTGGTGCAGAACAAATTAGATGGGATTTTGAGTGCCAGTGTATATGTTTTTGAGTGCCAGTGTATGTGTTTTCAAATGCCAGTCCATGTGTTTTTGAATGCCAGTGCTTGTATTTTTGAGAGCCAGCAAAAATAATTATTCGTGTTTTTGAGTGCCAGTGTATGTATTTTTGAGTGGCAGTTCATGTGTTTTTGAATGCCAGTTCATGTGTGTTTGAATGCCAGTGCTTGTATTTTTTAGAGCCAGCAAAAATGTTAGTGTAACAAAGTGTCAGTGTTAGTGTAACAGAGTGCCAGTGTGAATAGTGTCAGTTCATGTATATAAAAGTGCCCGTGTAAAAAGTGTCAGTGCCTGTTTGACAAAGTGCGTAAACTGGCACTTTGTTAAACTGGGACTGACACTTTTTTCACTGGCACTTTGTTACACATGCACTGGCACTTTGTCACACTGGCACTTTTTTTAACTGGCACTGCCATACACGGGGAAACCCAAAACACGTTTTTCCTAATGCCAGGAAAAACACGTTTTTCATAAGACACACTCTTATTTTATTATTATTATTATTATTATTATTATTATTATTATTATTATTATTATTATTATTATTATTATTATTATTATTATTATTATTATTATTATTATTATTATTATTATTATTATTATTATTATTATTATTATTATTATTATTATTATTATTATTTTATTATTATTATTATTATTATTATTATTTTATTATTAATATTATTATTATTATTATTATTATCATTTTTAATTACTATTTTTTTAATTATTTTTTTATTTTTATTTTTATTATTTTTTATTATTTTTATTATTTTATTATTATTATTAATATTATTATTTTATTATATTATTTTTATTAATATTATTATTATTTATTTATTTATTTTATTTTAATTTATTTATTATTGTTTTTATTATTATTATTTTATTATTCTTATTATTTTATTATTTTATTATTATTATTATTATTATTATTATTATTATTATTATTATTATATTATTATTGTTATTAATTTTTATTATTATTATTATTATTATTTATTATTATTATTATTATTTTATTACTTTTTTTATTTTTTTATTATTTCATTCTTATTATTATTACTAGTACATGCCCGTGTCCAAGGACACGGTTTTTTTTTTTTTTTTTTTTAATTATTTTTTTTTTTTAAGGGCAAAATGGGAAAGGGACAAATATATGAGGGCAAAATGGGAAATTCGCCGCTTGGAACTGTTCATTCAACTGTTCATAGTGGGGGTCTAATTTATACTATAGATTATTTTTATTATTATTATTATTTTTTACTGTAAATACTTTACTGTTCACAAGTGCTTTTTTTATCTCAGCACTTTCCCTACTGCTTTTGACTTATAAGAAATTTGTGTTTTAATTGACTTGTACATGACTTATGACTTATTTTATACAAATGGAAATCAAACAATACAAAAATGACTTACGAAAAGTCATAAGTCATAAACACCTCCGGATAAGTGATATCAAACGGGGCCTTATTACATTGAAAGTGGACACATGTTTGTTTAGAACTAAATTTTTCATGATATTATAAAAAAAAAAAAAGCTATTTTTATAATACTCCTTCCGTCCCAGACCAAGGGTCCTAGGGGAGTATTTTACGGTTTTTTAAAAAATTTAAAAATTTTTTTTAAAAAAATGAATAAAAAATTGAAAGTGGGTAGAAGATTAGAAGAGAGAGAATGTAAAAGTTAAAAATATTTAATAGCAGAGAGAATGAGTGGGAGGAATAGTAAGTTAATGATTGATTTTTTTGTAAATATGTTAAAATTATAAGGGTATAACGAATGATTTTTTTGTAAATATATAAACATTATGAGGGTATAAATGTCCGAAACACTGTTCACATATTTTCATTTATGAAATGGGACTCTTGATCTGAAACGGATCAAAAGGAAAAGTAGGACTCTTGGTCCAGGGCGGTGGGAGTATTTATTAGTAGCAATTTTTCTTACAAGTTTTATTAATAATTTTTACGCTTACTTATAGGCCAATCAACATTTTAAACTAATGTACTTTGATGGAGCTCATTTTGACCCCTTTTATATTTTTTTTAATTAGTTTTAGCTACTATACTTAAAATAAGTGTTCGATTTTCCCCTAACTTCTTCCTAAAATGTTAGAAAATTAATAAAATGTTAAAAAAGTTAACAAAATGTTAGAAAAATTAACGAAATGTTTGAAAAGTTAACAAAAACTAACATAACTTAACAAGATGCATGCATGAAGTCTGATGTGGCTCTTAAATGTGTCATACTCACTCCAGCTACACCTCCTCTTCAACCCCACATCAATTTCCCACACCACCCTTTAACACTCACTTCGATCGCTCTCCCCTTCCTTTTCCCTCCTCACTCTCTGGTTCGGCCCCCACTTCCCTGACTTCGTGACTTTCTTCTTAAAGTTTGTTTCCAAACATGAATTCGTCAAAGGGTATAATTAATGATCCTTGGTTGGCTAAGTCATACTTCTTTTTTACTTGGATGAAAAGTTTTTGAAAAATGTATAGGGTAACGCAGAGAACATGTAAATGTCACTATGGTGGCCACGAAAAGGAGATGAAAAAGGGTGCTGGAATTCGCTAACACAGATTTGATAGTGAAAATCGAGAGAGGTTGAGAGATAGTCGGAGTAAGATCTATAAGGATTCGATTTATACGTTGGGATAGAGACAACTTGGGAAGACTAGGTGAAAAAGGAAGAAAAGGGTAGAAAATAGGACTGCACGGTCGTGTAGTATAGGTGATAGTCGTGTCACCGGAGATGTTTTTTGGCTAATGTTGACACGGGCGTGTCAAGTAAAGGACACGGCCGTGCTCGATGGCAAAATTACAGTCTGGGCCAATTTTGACCTATTTTCTGATTTTTTTTCTTGTACCTAGGATTATGGTTATCTCTTGTATCCTATATATAGCTAAGTGACTGCCATAAACATATTATAACATCATACTGTGAGATTATTGAGAATAATCCAGGCTTGGTAGTGCCCCCAGACGTTCTTCTTGATTAGAAGAAACTAGGTAAACAATTCTTGTGGTGTTCTTTGATCTTTTGCAATTTTCTCCTTCTTTATTGTTCCTTTATTGCTTGTGGCCCTATCATATTTTGTGTCATTTCCGAACAACTGGTATCAGAGCTTTTGGTTCTTGATCCAAGGTTAGGGTTCGTTTTCATAGATATAGAAGATCTTGTGGGGGGCTTTGGATGGCAATAAGGTGTTCATCGAAAAGTTTGATGAAACAAATGACAACTTCTAGCGGACACGGAACGAGGACGTGTTGTGGAAAAAGGATCTGTATCTGATCTTGGAAGAAAAGACTGCAGATATCGATACCGAGAAGTGGGTGGTCATGGATAGGAAGACTTTGGGTCTAGTAAGGCAAACATTGACCAATGACGTGTCCAAGAACGTACTTGAAGCCAAGACGACATTGAAGATGATAGAGATGCTGGCGAACATGTATGAGATGCTATCAACAGCAAATAAGGCTCATCTGATGAGAAGATTGTTGAACTTGAGAATGGCGGAGGGCATGTCGACAACGAAACACATAAGTGAATTCAAATCTATCGCGACCCAGTTATCTTTGGTAAGTTTTACTCTTGAGGACGAATTGAAAGTATTAATCTTGTTATTATATTTACTAGACAGTTGGGATACAACTGTAATAACAGTTAATGTATCAACGGGAAGGACAAGTTAAAATTTAGTGATATTGTGGATGTAATTATGGGCGAAGAAATTTGTTGAAAAAGCAAAGGGCAAACATCGGGGCTTGCACTAGAGGTCGGGGAAAAGAGTAGGGTGGCTGGAGAATAAAAAACAATTTTGTGACACAACTATGGGAAGAGGGGGCATATTAGGAGGACGTGCCCAGAGGGGTCAGTCGATGAGAGGAGATTGAATGTTGCGGAGGAAATCGCTGATTCATTAATCTTAAGTGAGAGTAGTTCGAAGGATTCGTGGGTTTTGGATTCGGGCACTACGTTCCATTCATGCACTAGTGCGGAAGGGATGGAGCGATGTATCTTCGATGATTTTGGGATTGTTCATCTAGGAGATAATAAATCAGTCAAGATTGTGGGGAAGGGTTACGTTCTAATAAAGGAAACGGATGGGACTGTGTTGTGACTTCGTGATGTACGACAAATTCTGGTTTTGAAGAGGAACTTAATTTCCATTGGGCAACTAGATAGGGAAGGTTGTGTGGTCACCTTCGGTTGTCGATAATGGAGGGTTACCAAGGGAGCTAACCTGATAGCACGGGGTAGTATGGAGAAGATTTTGTACACATTATACAACATGGTCTGCTTGGGGAAAACAAGGGTGCATTCTAGTGGAGGAAGGCGAGGTCATGGTGATCGTCGGGGAGGGAGAAATTCCACGAAATGGTATGTTGGGAAGAGTTTGATGGGCGTTCAAGCCTGCCGACAGAGGGAACGTGGATTTAACAACACCAACATGGGAATGGCACATGGGAGAATTGTGACACGATGGGTTTCTAAGAAGACACAAAAAGATCAGGATAGTGTCAAGCATGGAGGATCGTGCAGTTCAAGGTTGAAGAACGGGCAAGTGAGCGGGGATGTGTAAGGAGGATCACTCGAAGTGAAGACTCATGGAATTATGGAACCAGCAGCTACGTTGAAGCTTCGCTCAACTTCAACTCACTTGGGTAATTAGAGGAGAGGCCGGGCACTACCAATTGTTTCGGTTTGGCCACTGACGTATATTTGGGAAGTTAGACTCGGGTGGGAGTTTGACGGCGATAGTCACATAATTTGGCTTTGTCTCTAGGTGGGAGATTGTTAAAATAGAGACAACCTGGAAAGACTAGGCGGAAAAGGAAGAAATGGGCAGAAAATAGGACTGCACGATTGTGAAGTTTAGGTGACACGGTCGTGTCACCGGAGAAGTTTTTTGGCCAATGTTGACACAGGCGTGTCAATTAAAGGACACGACCATGCTCGATGGCAAAATTACGCGTTGGGCCAATTTGACTTATTTTCTGATTTCTCTCTTGTACCTAGGATTAGGATTATCTCTTGTATCCTATATATAGCCATGACGGCCATAAACATATTGTAACTGTTAATGTTAAGATCATGTGTTGCCATGAATGTTGTCCCAAGTGTTCCAAACCAGTGTTGCCACTGGTATTGCCACAAGTGTTGCCATTTGGATTTGGCAACACCAAAATAGTTACTGTATTTTTCACAAATAATAATGTGTAAATTAATGTTTTAATATCAGTTGTTAGTCTGCTTGAGATGAGCTTGAATAGATCAACAGAAACTGCCCAGGCGTGATTCACGAAGAAGAGAAGAAAATTAATATATAAACATGTGGTTTATATGATTAATTAATGACCAATTAAAGGAGATATTATTCAGCTATTAAGGGGGAGATCAAGTCAGAGTACAAAGCATCTACAGCTGAGAGGTACAAGTAAAAGAAGCCATGAAGACTTAGTCTTCTACAATTGAGGCAAATTGAGCTAAAAAGGAGGAAACAAACTCAAGTTGTTTATCTGATCATTTTGAGTAGGCTCCAAGTTTTGGAGGCCTATAAATAGTTCAGTAGATCTTCATTGAAGATCATTCAATTCAGAAAACGCAAATCTGCACAAGAAAAGAATTCTGCTCTTCAAGTGTTGCCATTCAGTGTTGGCAACACTCTGTCCGACACTCAAGAGTTTCATATAGATTTTCATATTTTTGTGAGGTTTTGAGTGTTCATTTTCAGAGAGAGTTCTTTATTTATTATTCCTTGAGTTAAGGATTATTTATCATTAAGGGAACTTCTTTGACCTTGTATTGAATTCATATTATTAATCGAAAGGTCTTGCCCTCCTGGCACCCATCAAGTTATATATTTATATAACTTGATAAAAATTATATTCTTGTGTATTGTTTTTATTCTTCCGCTGCAAATTAGATTTATTTCTATTTATTTGTGTTTTTCTAGAATTGGTGTGTGTTGTTGTTAGTGTTGCCAACACTAAGGACAACACTTGTGAGTTTTGTCTCACTTTGTGAGTTTCGCCTCACATGTTCTAAGCCATAGACAATTTCAATTGGTATCAGAGCCTAGTACTTGATATACTAAGTGTCTTGATCCTTTTGTCATGGTTTATGATCCTGCCAACCCTAATCAAAAGAGATTACCGATTTTAGACGGATCAAATTATGCTTATTGGAAGATTCGCCTACGCTCGCACATCAAATCAATTGATCTTCGAGCTTGGCGATCTATTTTAAATGGTTATTCTCTTCCTTTACTCCTTCCGGATGAAGATGGTGACGTTCAAGTCAAACCTGAATCTGAATGGACAATTGAAGAAAATAATCTTGCTAGTTTCAATGAAAAGACACTAAATGCTATCTATGAATGGGTTGACATGCATATGTTCAAACTCATTCAAAATAGTCCCTCTGCAAAAGATGCTTGGGATACTTTACAAAGATTTTGTGAAGGAGGTGGCAGTGTCCGAGAAACAAAGCTTAGGGGTCTCACTAGTAAATTTGAAAGATTAAGAATGGGTGAAAACGAAGACAACTCGTCTTATTTTGAAAAGTTGATTGATATTTCAAATGCTTGTCAAGTATTAGGAGAACCTTTTACTAATAAACAACTTGTTTTAAAAGCCATTCGTACTCTTCCCGAACGTTTTAATATCAAAGTTTCAGCCATTGAAGAGGCCCATAATCTTTCAACTATGGACATTAATTCCTTGATGAGTATTTTAAAGAATTTCGAATTGAATTTGAATGAGCAAACTGAGGCTTCAAAAGGCAAAAACATTGCTTTAAAAGTCGAATCTTCGGACACATGTGTGAATGATGAAGATGAAGCCATCGAGGAATTAGATAAAAATACTAGTGTAGTTTTACTTGCAAATAAATACAATTCCATGCTTAGAAAATTTAACAGTGCATCCTCGAAAAAGATCCGGTCCGATCCTAAATGGATTTACAAAAACAAATCTGATGAATTAGGTAATATTGTTCGTAATAAAGCTCGTCTTGTGGCTTAAGGCTATACACAAGTGGAAGGAATCAACTTTGACGAGACCTTTGCACCTGTGGCTAGAATTGAGTCAATAAGACTTCTTCTTGCTATAGCCTGCTACCTCAAAATCACATTGCACCAAATGGATGTCAAAGCGGCTTTCTTGAATGGGTACTTAGATAAAGAAATCTATGTTGAGCAACCTAAAGGGTTTGAAGACCCATTTCACCCAGATCATGTATACAGACTTGATAAAGCCTTATATGGCTTGAAACAATCTCCTCGTGCATGGTATGGTCGTCTAATAAGCTTCCTTCTTGAATATGGATTTGTTAGAGGAGAAGCCGATAGGACATTATTTATCCTTAGGGAAAATAAAGAGCTTGTCATTGCTCAGATATATGTTGATGGCATAGTTTATGTCTCCACATCTAAAACTTATTTACAAAATTTTGTGAAAGCTATGACATCAACTTTCGAGATGAGCATGATATGATAACGTAATTATTTCTAGGATTGCAGGTGAAACAGTCAGATGATGGAATATTTATCTTTCAGAGCAAGTATGCTAAGAGTCTGGTGAAAAGGTTTGGATTAGAGAGTGGAAAGAGCTAAAAAATACCTATGGGATCATCTTTTAAGGTAACCAAAGATCAGGCAGGGGAGGATGTTGACCTAACTCTGTATAGATCCACAATAGGTAGTCTTCTCTATCTTACTGCCAGTTATCCCGATATTATGCTCAGCGAAGGTGTGTATGCTAGATATCAGTCTGCTCCTAAAGTTTCTCACCTAAATGCTGTCAAGAAAATCATTACGTATGTATCCGGGACTAGTGAATTAGGGATCTGGTTCACCAAAGACACTAATACCAACTTGGTTGGTTTTAGTGACTCTGATTGAGCAGGGGATATAGATGATAGAAAGAGCACTAGTGGGGGATGTTTTTTCTTGGGTAATAATCTTGTGTCATGGTACAGTCACAAGCAAAGTTATGTCTTTCTTTCGACTGCTGAATCTGAATATGTAGCAGCCGGGAGTTGTTGTTCACAATTGATATGGTTGAAACATATGCTTGACGACTATGGCCTTGATAGTAATATCTTGACCATGTATTGTGACAATTTGATTGCTATAAACATTTCCAAAAACCCTGTACAACACTCACGCACTAAACATATAGATATCCGCCATCACTTTTTGAGAGATTTAGTAGAAAAGGACTTGGTCCAAATAGAGCATATTGATACTAAACATCAACTTACTGATATTTTGACCAAAGCCCTAGACCATGAGAGATTTTCAAGTTTGAAAAAATCTCTTGGTTTATGTCTTCTATAAATCTGTTGTTTCAAGTGTTGCCGTCTGTGTTGCCAACACTGACAGCAACACTGTGTATTTGTTGTATATTTTTATATTTAAAAAAAAATAGTTAGTCTAATACCAAATGGGGGGCATTTACTGACCTTTTTGTTCTAGTATGTATATATACTTAAGGTTAACATTTTTTTATAAAATACCCCTTTGTGCTTAAAATGACAAAGTCACTTATATTGTGTTGATATTGAAAAAGGCAAAGCTTGTTAAAATACTCCCAAAGTAACTCGGGGTATGACGTTCGCCACGACGATGTTTCCTTGCCAAAACGGGAGTATAATGTAGTTGTTTTATACAAAGTATTAGGGACATGTAGCTCGCTACTACAGTGTACCCTACTTGAAAGGTATAAAACTTACTACATATAGATTTACACTTTAATAAAAAAAACTCGAGGCACGGAGCTCGCTACTACGATGCTTCCTTGTAAATAAAGAAAGTGTAAAGTTTGCTTAAAATTGCCTAAGGAATGATAGGTTGTGAATGAAAAAAAAATATATCAAGGGGATTTTATTTAAAATGTTGCCTTGTGTGTCACGCAACATTGCTAGTAACACATTAGTAGATGCTACATTAGTTTTTTTTTTTTCTTATTTTTGTTTCTGTTAATTAAATTTTGAATTTTCAAAAGTCTACTTTCTTATATTTAGAGTTTGTGAAATTTAAAAGGTTTTTAGCAAAAATATTTATCTTTTGTCTAACTAAATGTAATTTAGAAATATCTATTTTTTGAAATTCAATGTTTGAATTTTGAAAAACACAATTTTATGGATATTGCTAAAATTATTTTTAGTTATTATTTATTTAAAAATGAAAAAAAAAATCAGATTTTTTTTAAAATGGCTGAATAAGTGTTTGAGTTTGTTGGGTTTAATGGGATTTAAATTGATTTGAAAGTGTCAAATCAACTTAAATCCCTCACTATTCATCCATTTAAAAACCCTCTTCCTAAAACCCTCCTTCTCTCTCTCTCTCTTCCTCGTTCTCTCTCTCTAGGCGTAAACCTCCCCTGTTCTTCGTCTTCCTTCAACGATCTTCCATGGCAAGCCCCTCTAATTCTCCAAAATCTTCATCCCCCATGGAATTTTCGCCTTTAGCCCCTTCTAGTGTCGCCTCGAATGTAGCCGTGCCAATGGAGACATCTCCGGCGACATTTTCAGCCACACCCTCAACCTCTCCAATCTTGGACATCATTGTGTACAATCCTCCTCAAGTCCCCATCCCCATGAGTCTTCCTGAAGCTACCCCCTCCATCGAACTCACTTTTGCTCCCCAAAAGAAATCAAAGAAAAGAAAAGTGGTTGATGCCTCTTCGACATTTAGGAGTGGAGTTCGACGCCAATCAGAGAGGATCAAGACCTTGTTCAGGTCTAAAATCCCATCTAATATTGTTGATGATCCAGTCAATGTGGAGGATAGCTCAAGATCCTCGCTCAATATTTCGTCCGAGGAAGGATCAGACCAAATCTTCAAGAAAACTAAGGAGCCCTCATCAACGTCTGATGAGGATGAGGAAGCATGGATGGAGGATGAAGAAACGCTAGCTCAAGCCCAGTTCCGAATTGCCAAGCGACAGAAAATTCAGTCCAGTGTTGCCCCAAGTGTTGCCAATTCAATGGCAACACCTGAGACAACACCTGCAGCCAAGTCCAAAGCCCAGTCAAGTTCTCCATCATATTCTCCCATCTCCTGGCCAGAGGTAACCACCCCTACTCCCTCTCAAGATTCCAAATCTGATTATGAATCTTTTGGCTACTATGAACGCCCATTCCTTTCTGAAGAGTTTTATTGTGAATCCAACTTAGATAAGTGGGTTCAATACTCAGATAAAAAGATTTTGAATGAAAGGAACATGTATGTGGCTCAGTTCAAGGAACTTGGGGTGTACCAATTTTTGGAAGACAAAATTTTTTTACCTACGATTTCTAAAGTCGCATCTTATGTCAAAAGTGTTGTTAGGAATTTATTTGCTCATCTTAGGGGGGATATTGATGATAGGAACACCCCTCATTATGGAAAGATTTTTGTTAGGGGCAAAATTTATGACTTTAATCCCTTGATCATCAACAAAACCTTCGGCCTCCCTAGTATTGACGATGAGAGCTTAGATGTCGAGCCTAACACACTAGCCAACTTTCTGAGTGGAGGGAAAATCTCTGTGTGAAGTGAAAATCTACCCACCTTTCATCTCTATTTAGTGTGCTTCACAAAATTTGTATAACAAATTGGCTCCCTACGGCCAATGAAAAACGGTGACATTTGAGCAAGCCACTTTGTTGTACAAATTAGGGAATAAAAAGAGAGTCAACTTTGGAAGGTTAGTATTTTCACACCTTGCTGCATGGGCCAAAAAGAGAAAAACCTCCTCTTTCATTTTTCCTTCCCTCATTTACAATGTCCTTTTATACCAAAAGCTCAAACCTTGGAATGCGAACAATATCTCTGAAAAGCCTGTTTATTATAGAATTAGCAAACATTTTACAGAAGGTGATAGGCACAGAGATTTGACATGGGTTTTGGTTTCAGTTGCTCCTCCATTGGCTGCCCCTGCTTCAAGTGTCGCCCCAAATGTTGCCCCTGAAATTGGCAACACTCCAGGCAACACTGCACCTGTGATGATTGATGCTGCTATTGTTCTTAATTTTTTCAATAGTCAGGTGAAGCACATCGACTCAGTGATACAGGGGTGGCTGGACATGCGATCAGATATGATGAAAATGGTGGAATTGATTTCTTCCAAAATAGGGGGAGATCAATCAAGGCCAAGGCGTGATGATGGAGCGGATGGAGCTGGACCAAGTGGCATAGCTGAGGGGGGTGAAGAAGAAGATGGAAATGCAGAAGGTTGAAGGTGGTTCGAATGGTTACTTGATTTGGTGGTTGGTAACAAAAACAATTTTATTTGTTTTTATTTGGTTTGTGATGTTTAAACAATTTTAATTTCTGTTTTTTTTTCTTTGTTTCGGCTGAAATTTTCTTCAAACTTTGTTGGGTGGTTTAGTTAAATGTTTGGATGGTTGTTTGAAGATTTTAATAATTAATTTTTGGTTAGTTATTAATTTCCGTGATTAAGGGGGAGGTAAATTCGATATCATGTGACTTTGTTTTCCTGAAGGTTGATGTTGCCACTCTTTGGAGTGTGATACTTTGATTGAAAAATATTTTAAACATTGCCTGTAGGTTAATGTTGTCACTATTAATCACGTGGCATTTTTTTTTTTTTGTTAAGTAACTAACTGGTTCGTAAAGATCATCACATTGATATTTTGTGAAGAAATCAGTAACTAAGGGGGTGATTATTAATGTTAAGATCATGTGTTGCCATGAATGTTGTCCCAAGTGTTGCAAACCAGTGTTGTAACTGGTGTTGCCACAAGTGTTGCCATTTGGATTTGGCAATACCAAAATAGTTACTGTATTTTTCACAAATAATAATGTGTAAATTAATGTTTTAATATCAGTTGTTAGTCTGCTTGAGATGAGCTTGAATAGATCAACAGAAACTGCCCAGACGTGATTCACGAAGAAGAGAAGAAAATTAATATATAAACATGTGGTTTATATGATTAATTAATGACCAAGTAAAGGAGATATTATTCAGCTATTAAGGGGGAGATCAAGTCAGAGTACAAGGCATCTACAACTGAAAGGTACAAGCAAAAGAAGCCATGAAGACTTAGTCTCCTACAATTGAGGTGAATGGAGCTAAAAAGGAGGAAACAAACTCAAGTTGTTTATCTGATCATTTTGAGTAGGCTCCAAGTTTTGGAGGCCTATAAATAGTGCAGTAGATCTTCATTGAAGATCATCCAATTTAGAAAACGCAAATCTGCACAAGAAAAGAATTTTGCTCTTCAAGTGTTGCCATTCAGTGTTGGCAACACTCTGTCCGACACTTGAGAGTTTCATATAGATTTTCATATTTTTGAGAGGTTTTGAGTGTTTATTTTCAGAGAGAGATCTTTATTTATTGTTCCTTGAGTTAATGATTATTTATCATTAAGGGAACTTCTTTGACCTTGTATTGAATTCATATTATTAATCGAAAGGTCTTGCCCTCCTGGCACCCATCAAGTTATATATTTATATAACTTGATAAAAATTATATTCTTGTGTATTATTTTTATTCTTCCGCTGCAAATTAGATTTATTTCTATTTATTTGTGTTTTTTCTAGAATTGGTGTGTGTTGTTGTTAGTGTTGCCAACACTAAGGACAACACTTGTGAGTTTCGTCTCACTTTGTGAGTTTCGCCTCACATGTTCTAAGCCATAGACAATTTCAGTAACATCATATTGTGAGATTATTGAGAATAATCATGACTTGGTAGTGCCCCAGGCGTACTTTTTTATTAGAAGAAACTGGGTAAACAATTCTTGTGGTGTTGTGTGATCTTGTGCAATTTTCTCCTTCTTTATTGTTCCTCTATTGTTTGTGTCCCTATCGTATTTGAGTCGTTTTCCAACACTATCTGGAGTGGTATGATCCATGTAGACCCCACATAAGACTCGACTTCATTAACTTCGGTTAGTTTTCATTAATTTTTCTAACACTTTGTTAACTTTTTTAACATTTTTGGATAAAGTTAGTGTTCCTGGGAAAATCGAACACATATCCTAAGTATAGTGGTTAAAACTACTAAAAATAAACAAGAATGATTAAAAGCGAAACTTTATCAAAGTACTGTGGTTTAAAATATCGATTGGTCATACTTTAATATTTTTGAATGATCACCAAAACCTCTAAAAACCAATTTCTAAATAATAAAAGTATTTCTTTTTTTAGCGAAACTGCCGTCTCCTCCATTTCTCTCTGAAACTAAACTAATTCTGCAGATATCCATTTTCTCCTTCCTTCTTTCCGTCAATTCAACAAATAAGAAACAAAGTCAATCTAAAAGAATTGTAGCTAGAACTGTTTAGAAAATCAGTCACTTGTATGTAATAGTGATCACACAAGTGTTTTAAAACCTTCACACACACACGACAAAAGATAAATGCAGCGGACAATACTTCAGAAATTAAACACTTCAGCAAGAATAACTTGCTGAAAACCTTTCATTAAACACAATCTTGTTCAGAACAAGTTGTATAGAAACGTAGAATAAAAGGAAAAGCAAACAGATCAAACGATTCTCAATTCGAAACACGAAAACATAAAACAATCTTGAAGTTCTTATACTTGCGAACTTCAAGAACAACCTAGGACTCTTTGAAAATATAAAAGCTCTCTTTGAATTCGCCAAAATCATAATAAATAAAGTGAGGCGGCTCTTCCTTTTATATAGATGAGTACAATCCTTCTCCAACTAGGAATCTTCTAGCTGCTCCTTTCCTTATCAAGATAGAGTCCTTTTCATCCTTGAAACCTACCTTATTTACATGATACTACTAAGAATAGAGATTAAATTGTTTTTCCAATCCCAACATCTGCATATAAATCATCTCTAAGGACTTCGTCTTCCATAGCATCTGCCTCTGCAGCATCAACATCCTTTTCAAATTCAAAAAGTAGATCATATTTAGCATTTACACTTGACTCAGCTCATCCTTGACTAGTGATGGGTTCTCCCCCTGAATCTTCCCTTGCTCCCCCTGAATTATCATATTTTTTCTCCCCCTTTTTGAGAAGAACCACCAAGAAGATTTATGAGTTCAGTAATAGAAGTTTCTAATCCAGCAATCGAAATTTGTTTCCCCTGAATTTCAGCTCTATAAGGGTTGATCTGAGCTTGAAATATGGCAATCTGAGCAAGAATGGCATTTTTGTCAGAAGTACCAGAACTTGAGGGAACAGTTGAGCTGACAAATGTCTAAACGACAGGCTGAGCAGAAGATGGCCCAACTAGTTCCAAGAGATCAGTATGCCTGGAACTATCAAACGTTGGAGATCTTACATTGTTCAAAAATGATGGACATGGTCTCACCAGGGACATCTTCTACACCTTGATCCTTTAACAAGCAGTAAATCAAGCTGGGATGAGGGTAACCATATGTTATGTTGGGAGTCTCAGCAAAACTTAGAATGGTGTCAAAAATAACCTTCCCAAAATTGAACATGTTCACACCTATCCTGTACAGTAACTGGACTTCATCTTCGGTCATAGATGAGGAAGTGGATGTAGACAGCCAGTTGGTTCTCATGATATGATGAAGAATCACATACAGGCGGGAAAGGAGATTTGTACCAAATCCAGATTTCCATTTGGAGATTTTACCCCTAGTGATCGTCCGGACTGCTTCATCAAAGTGTAAGAACATGGATTAATGTAACATATAAATACTTAATAATATAATGATCAATATTATAATATATGGTATAAAGTATAGAACTCAAAATAATATGTAGAATTCCATAATATAAGTATACCATTAAATGATGGGCATAATGGTAATGTCTTATATATCAATAGGTGTAGTCCCTAAATGAAGTGCCCCTTGGATTCCTATATAAAGGCCTATCCATCAAGCCTATGAATCACTAGTTACATTATTCTCATTCAGTCAAAATTCTTCCTAAGTACTTGAAGAACAAAGAGATTAAAAGGCACTCATCATTTAGAAGATCTACTCCTCCCTAATTTGAAGTCTATCTTCTTACTTCATCCTCTTTACTCAAGAACAAGAACAAGAACAAGAACAAGATTAAGAACGAACATGGAATCACAAGGTAATTACACGCTTCCGTCTTCTTCTTCTTCTTCTTCTTCTCTTCTTAATCTAGTTGTGAGACGGTTCATTGTTTAATGGATCCTTTTTATGTTCCAACAATTGGTATCAGAGCCTGCTCATATACTAGATTGAGTTTGAATTTATTATAAAGTCTTGTGCTTTAATTTGTTTTAAATCCATGTATAATTACACTTAGTTTTGTTCTTGTACATAATACTCATTTTGTCTAAGAGTATTATGTTCATAACTTCATTCTATTTCTGAAATTTTGGTTTTACTCAAAAGGCTTTCAATGTAAGATTATCCCATTTTTGAACATAGCCACCATCCTTGGATGCGTTGTGAGTTTGTTCATATGCATAGCCACGCATTTTTTAAATGTGTTGTGAGTATGCGGATATACTTACTTTGATTGAAAATTGAGTCACCATTAAATTAAGAATGGTAAAATCAAACTTAAGAGACATGATGGTTCAAGCAAGATTATCCCATTTGCATAGCCAACATTGTATGATGTATGGAGTGTGCAAATCTAGATCTACTTGTTTGACCATTTTAATTTAAGTGCAAGATTATCCCATTGACACAACGGGCGTTTTATGTCGCACAATCGTGTTGGATCTACTTGTATATTCATGTCTTAGTTAAGCGTTAATTTTGCTTGACATTCATGTTTGTGTTAAAATTTAATTTCTGGAAAAAGCAATGGTCCAACCGTGGTGACTTTTAATTCCCCTTGGACCGTGGCCGTTCATGTAGTGGCTTTTAATTAAGTGACTTTTATAATGCTTTACTCCATATCCATATCCATATGTACCGTGAAGTGGCTTTTAAATGGTGACCTTTTACTCCACCAATTGGTATGAACCGTGGGTGTAAAAAGTATAATTGTGACTATTCATAAAAGTTTAAATGTGACTTTTACTCCACTACTCCACGGCTGTTCATGAAGTAAGAACCGTGGCCTTTTTTTTTTTTTTAATTGGTGATTTTAAAATGAGTATAATTGGTGACTTTTTTTTTTGCCCAAAATTTTTGATAATTTATTAATAAATTATAATGTCTGGACACCAGTCGCGCTTCGGTGGTTCTTGGAGTTATTAAACTTTAAGAATGGACGGGTAGAACAAAAGGATATTGTCTTTTATTAATAAATTTCGCTTATTTCTTTACTTTTTTTAAATTTTCAGAAATTACCTTAAAGTCTTAAGTGCCCTAAAGTATGATTAATTATATGCTTAAACAAATTTATTCATTGTTTAAATAATATTGTTGCCAAAGCAATTTACGTTATTTAAATACAAATTTGTTAAAGTGATGAATGTAAATATTGATATGTGATAACATGCTTGTTTCCCAAAGGAGACCTTGTTAATGACTAAGTGTTTACATTCATAGGGTAATAATTGAACTAAACTTTTGGTCATTTTAAACGATGTGAACCATCCCAAAGGAAGGCGGGTGTTTAAAGTGAATTGTTTACATTCTTTATTACCAGGGGAACAAATACCTTAAACTTTAGTACACCTTTTGTACTTGATCCGGCCCAAAGGAAGGCAAGTATTTAAAGTGTGTTGTTTAAAGCTATTTGTTTACCCTAAGATAAATCAAATTGTGAGTCAATTCGCAATCCAAAGATTAGTCTTGATGTCATATTGATTATCTTTTATTTTGATGGTATTCATTTTGATATAATTAATCATTGTAGTTTCTTATACATGTCTTGTTTCATTCTTTTGTTCTCTTCATTCAGATTTGATCAGTGCTTCATCTGTTACTACTGCCTTAAACTCAATTCCTTTGCTAACTGGGACAAACTTTAAAACTTGGAAAAACAAGATTATTATGGTCTTAGAACATTTGGGACCTTGACCTCGCATTAAGAGAACAAGCTCCCGCCCTCTAAGCGATAAAAGCACTGCGGAAGACCGCTTAAGTTCAGAGAGGTGGAAGCGTTCTAATCGCGTCAGCCTAAGCATAATTAAGAATGCAGTCCCGGAGACATTTCTGAACAGTGTCTCCGAGGATGTTGATGCAAAAGGTTTCCTAGATGCCCTAGAACAACGCTTTGCAAAAAGCGATAAATCGGAAACAAGTGCTACCTTGAGGAAGCTTGTTTCCATGAGGTATAAGGGCACCGGAAACCTAAGGGAATACATAATGGAAATGTTTCATCTATCATCGAAATTAAAAGCACTCAAGTTGGACTTGTCGGAAGACTTGCTTGTGCATTTGGCTTTAATTTCTCTTCCTTCGCAATTTGGTCATTTTGAAACGACCTATAATTGTCAAAAGGACAAGTGGAATATTAATGAATTAATTTCACATGTCACGGAGGAAGAAGATAGGTTGAAACACACCAAACCCGAAAGTGCACATTATGCATCTACCTCTTCTCGTGGGATTAAGAGAAAAGGTAAGGAGATTGCGGTTGCATCAAAGAAGCCTAAGGGATCATCAAATGATCAAAAGGTGAAAAAGTGCTTCTTTTGCAAGGACCCCACTCACATGAAGCCCGACTGCCCTAAGTATCGCCAATGGCGAATTAAGAAAGGTATGTCATTTAGCTTTGTTTGTACTGAAGCTAATTTAGTTTCAAACCCTTCGTATACATGGTGGTTAGACTCCGGTGCAACTACTCACATAAGTTCATGTATGCAGGGTTGCCTGAACTACCGAACGCCTAATGAAGGTGAAAGATTCATCTACATGGGAGCTGGAAAGCCGGTAGAGGTGGAAGGCATAGGGACTTATAGATTATCCTTAAGTCTTTGGATACTTCTTAGTTTTGAACAATGTATTTATTATTCCATCATTTAGACGGAATTTAATTTCCGTCACTACATTAGATCGAGAAGGTTATTCTTGCATCTTCGGTAATAATAAATGCAATTTATATTTTGATTCAAAGCTTTTTGGTACTAGTTCTTTGTCTTACATTGATAATCTATATTTACTTGACACAGTCAATTCATTAAATGAGTCCCATAATAATGAAACTAACTCTCGAGGCATAAAACGAAAGTTTTTCAAGTAAAAATTCTTATACCTTGTGGCATAGGCGTTTGGGTCATATCTCCAAAAGGAGAATTGACAAGCTTGTGTCCGAGGGAATATTACATAAGCTTGATACTCCGGAAAATAACTTTTGTATTGAATGCCTTAAGGGAAAATTTACAAATAGTACAAACAAAAATGAATCCTTGAGAGCTACAAAAGTCTTAGAACTAATTTATACGGACATATGTGAACCGTTCCCTACCCCTTCATGGAACGGACAAACATATTTTATTACGTTCATAGATGACTTCTCTCGTTATGGATACATTTATTTACTTCATGAAAAGTCTCAATCATTGGACGTTTTCAAGACTTTTAAAGCCGAAGTTGAAAAACAACTTGAAAAGACTATTAAGAACGTTAGATCCGATCGTGGTGGTGAATACTACGGTCGGAATGACGGTTCGGGAGAACAACGTCCGGGTCCTTTTGCTCGCTATTTGGAAGAGTGTGGGATTGTCCCTCACTACACCATGCCGGGGACACCTAGCATGAATGGTGTAGCCGAGAGACGTAATAGAACCCTTAAGGATATGGTAAGAAGTATGGTTTCTTGTACTTCTTTACCTCACTCATTATGGGGCGATGCTTTGAAAACCGCAACCTACCTACTTAATAGAGCTCCTTCAAAAGCTACTGACAAAACCCCTTATGAATTATGGACCGGTAAGAAACCGTCCCTTAATCATCTTCATGTTTGGGGTTGTCCAGCCGAAGCTAGGCCTTATAGACCTAACGAAGGAAAGTTGGACGCTAAGACAGTTAGTAGTTATTTTGTGGGGTATTCTCAAAGATCTAGGGGATATAAATTCTATGACCCAAAGACTAGAACCTTTTTCGAGACGGGAAATGCTAGGTTCTTTGAGGATGTTGAATTTAGAGGGGAAAATTTGAATAGTAATTTTGAATTTGAAGAAATGGAAGAGGAATTCGTTTTTATACCTCTTCCTATAGTTCCTATCGAAAATCAAGCAGTTGTGCCTGAAATTCGACAAGAACATAATATTCAAAATGACGTTAATTCTCCTATTAATGAACAACATGAAAATGATGATGAGGAAATTCAACACCCTCAAAATCAAGAAGAACCAGTGCCATTAAGAAGATCTAATAGAGCAAGAAGGAGTGCTATACCGGATTATTATGATGTGTATCTTGCCGAGAATGAGGAACCGTTAGGTTTAGTGGGAGATGAGCCAATCACCTTCCATGAAGCCATTAGTGGTCCAAATTCTCATAAGTGGATTGATGCCATAAATGAAGAGTTAAAATCCATGAATGATAATGACGTTTGGGATCTTGTCCCATTACCTAAGAATGTGAAACCCATCGGATGTAAATGGATCTTTAAGACCAAAAGGGATTCAAAAGGTAATGTGGAAAGACATAAGGCGCGTCTTGTCGCTAAAGGATTTACTCAAAAAGAAGGCATTGATTACAAAGAAACATTTTCACCGGTATCCTCTAAAAATGCTTTTAGGATCATTATGGCTTTAGTGGCACATTTTGACCTTGAGCTTCATCAAATGGATGTAAAGACAGCTTTTCTCAATGGCGACATTGAGGAAACTATCTATATGAAGAAACCAGAAATGGTGACTGATTCAGATCAAACTAGTCAACTAGTTTGTAAACTTAAGAAATCCATTTATGGGCTCAAGCAAGCATCTCGTCAATGGTACTTAAAATTCAACCAAGTTATTCTTTCATTTGGCTTTGAAATGAATCTTAGTGAAGATTGTGTGTACCATAAGTTCAGTGGGAGTAGATTTATATTTTTGGTCTTATATGTGGATGACATTTTACTTGCTAGTAATGATAAGGACCTTCTTAAGGAAACTAAGAAATTTCTCTCAAATAAATTTGAGATGAAAGATCTTGGAGAAGCTTCTTTTGTATTAGGAATCCAAATACATCGTGATCGGTCACGAGGTATGTTAGGATTATCACAAAAGAACTATATAGAGAAGATATTACAAAGGTTTAGCATGGAAAATTGTAAACCACATGACACCCCTAGGTCTCTAAGGGAGATAAGTTCGGTTTAAATCAATGTCCTAAAAATAATCTTGAATCCAAGTATATGGAAAATATCCCTTACGCATCGGCAGTAGGAAGCCTAATGTATGCTCAAGTCTGTACTCGCCCAGATCTTGCCTTTATTGTTGGCATGCTTGGGCGATATCAAAGCAATCCGGGAAGAGAACATTGGGTCGCAGCCAAAAGAGTGATGAGATACTTACAAAACACGAAGAACTACATGCTTACATATACAAAGTCGGATCATCTTGAGATCATTGGTTTTTTCGATTCCGACTTTCTTTGGATGCCAAGATAGTCGCAAATCGACATCGGGTTATGTCTTCACTTTGGCCGGTGGAGCGATATCTTGGAAAAGTGCCAAGCAAACATTAGTTACTACTTCCACCATGGAAGCCGAATTTGTTGCTTGCTATGAGGCATCCAATCAAGCTATATGGCTGCGAAATTTCATAGAAGGGCTGCGAATTGTCAAAGGTGTTGAAAAGACCGCTTAAGTTATATTGTGACAATCGGGCCGCATGATTGTACTCCAACAACAACAAGAGTTCATCTAAATCTAAGCATATAGATATTAAGTTTCTTGTTGTGAGAGAAAGAGTACAAAATGAACAAATAGAAATAGAACTTATTGGTACAAACTCCATGTTAGCGGATCCATTTACTAAGGCGTTATCTCCTTTAGTATTTCACGAGCATGTTGCTCATATGGGTGTAATGACTTTTGATAATGCTTAAATCAGTGGGAGTTCTTAAAGTTTCCTATTTCCTTGTGTTGTTTTATTTAAATTGATCTCATTTGATTAAAGTAGGACTAGTTGGAGAATATATATATACGTTCTTCATATATATTCATTAAATATTCCATGCTACATATCTATACTTAATCTATGTCATTTAGTTGGATATATATATGTGATTAATGTGGGTTTAGTTGCGAATCAATTACAACGAATGCCCCTTTAGTCCTTATACTTATATGACTAATGGACGGAATTGTTTTCGAATGACAACAAAGTGCACATAAGGGTTGTCATTTGTGTTATAAATATGATTTAAGAAATTTATTAAGTGAAGGTATATGTTATAATAATCCAAGTGGGAGATTGTAAGAACATGGATTAATGTAACATATAAATACTTAATAATATAATGATCAATATTATAATATATGGTATAAAGTATAGAACTCAAAATAATATGTAGAATTCCATAATATAAGTATACCATTAAATGATGGGCATAATGGTAATGTCTTTATATATCGATAGGTGTAGTCCCTTTCAAATGAAGTCTTGGATTTCTATATAAAGGCCTATCCATCAAGCCTATGAATCACTAGTTACATTATTCTCATTCAGTCAAAATTCTTCCTAAGTACTTGAAGAACAAAGAGATTAAAAGGCACTCATCATTTAGAAGATCTACTCCTCCCTAATTTGAAGTCTATCTTCTTACTTCATCCTCTTTACTCAAGAACAAGAACAAGAACAAGATTAAGAACGAACATGGAATCACAAGGTAATTACACGCTTCCGTCTTCTTCTTCTTCTTCTTCTTCTTCTCTTCTTAATCTAGTTGTGAGACGGTTCATTGTTTAATGGATCCTTTTTATGTTCCAACACAAAGTCCGTGGGAATCGAATCCAGAGGGGTATCAAGAGTGGAAAGAAAAGAACTAATCCTAGAAGGAGAAAACTCAATTACATGATCCCTCACAAATACCTTACCAAAATTTGGGGATCTGTCTATGCCTACGTCCTGAGTAAGGTTGGCATAAAATTCTAACACCAGAGACCCAGAGTAAGGAGCGGGAAAATCCAAAGACCTATCAAGTTTTCTCTCAGCCATAAAATCTACCAGGTTTAATTTATGAAAAATAACCAAGTTCC
This sequence comes from Adenophora triphylla var. japonica, assembly GCA_022495995.1. Classification (NCBI taxonomy): domain Eukaryota; kingdom Viridiplantae; phylum Streptophyta; class Magnoliopsida; order Asterales; family Campanulaceae; genus Adenophora; species Adenophora triphylla. Next base: position 84,892 of record JAFEMH010003113.1, on the reverse strand, counting down.
TCTTTTTCTCAACAACAAATGAGCGATGAAGGTAAACCGAGAACCGAGCCACAGTCTCGGGAGTGAAGAAGAGAGAATTGTGTTTGAGATTCAGATTGTAAGGGGAAGATGGAATTTTAACGGGAGGTTTACGTACTCGAGCAAATTTGGAGGAACTGGCACTTGTTTGACAAGTTTTGCGGACAACAGTTCGAGCAACAGTATGGACAGCTGGGTCCTTGGACTGAATATGAATTACCGGCGGTGTTCCTCTACTTTGGACCTCTGTGTCGCTTAGGGTGTTTTCTAAGCCCAATGAAGCCCTCTTATTACTGGAGTCATCTTTTTGGGACGAAGAACCTTCTTCCATCATGGGTTGATGAGAACCCTTTCGTTCGAGCTTCTCGTCTATACCCCAGACGAGCCTCTTGTTTTCATGTGGGCTGGAGTCTGAGCTTAAGCTGGAATTTCAATTGAAGGCTTCATCGGAACCCTAGCCGGAATGAGAGTGACTATCGGTGCTCTGTCCGTAGTAAAACCTTCAATTGAAGATGTTTGGACCGAATTAGAAACGGAGTCATCATCGTCTTCATCATTCAGAATCAACTTTCTGCGGGTTGGCGGTGATGTCTTCTTGATCCTTTTGTTCGAATCTTTAGGTTTCGACGAGGTTGGGTCTACCACTGATGATGTCCTTTTCCCGGTGCTTTTCAAACGAGCTGACTGACAAGGCCCAGGGGCACTAGGCCTCCTAGCAGCGTGTACCACTTCAAGAACAAATGGGATGTCGATGTCAATTGTCGTACCTGACTGGCCCAGTGAAGAGATATTTATGGGAGGGACATGCTGGGGTTCGTTGATCAAGTCTGCAACAATAGGGTTGCAGGTGGTAGAAGCCGGAGCAAATATAGACAATGGAGATGCCATGGGAAGTCCCTGCACAATGTTAGCAATAGAGAAGCAATAACAAATGATAGAGAGGAGAGTTTTGATTAGACTTGATTTGACAATAAGTAGAACACAGTTGGGATGATGATGACTGATCTAGAAACTCGAAATAGATGAGAAGAGGAGAAGGAATGCGTGTGGTATTATTGTTGCTCACCCTTTGGAATTCCTAATCATAAAAAATTATAGATTCAAAATTTGAACCCTTACCCTATTTTGTGATTGATTTTCTTCCCCACAAATATGTATCTTGCTATAACAAAACGAATCCAACCATTAATTGTGCAGCACCAACCCGTAGTCTCCTTTGACGGCAAGAAACCTCAAGCACAACCTTATGAGAGCATCATTGAACACAATAAAATTATTAATCATAAAACAAAGTAAAAACGACAAATGAATTTGTTCATATTTTTACTAAGGATTTCAAATGACCCACTCAATATATTATGCCTATTATAAAACAATGCACAAACAGTGATATTAATCTCAATAAAGTGTGATATGAGATTACTAATTTACACATTGACATGGTTTGACATGCAGGAAGTCAATGAGATATCCGCCAATCATGTAGTCTCTAGAATGTCTCCATATTTAGGCATTGAATCAGTCACTGAGAGAATCTATACACTCTCACATCATAGTGCTTACCCAAATTTTCTTCCCAAGTGATGCAACAATAAGGCATTGGTATTAGGCACATGAGTGTAAGCAACAAAATAGAGGAGGAAACTTGTTTTCTCAGTGACCTTAGAATAGACACCAACTTCATGATAAGTATCACACAAAGTTTTAGCAGGGTGAATTTTGTCACCAAGTTAGAAGGGATCTCACAATCAAGAGTCAAATACACTGTCAATGATGCAAAACAATCAAGTGGTCACAAGAGACAATCGTGCAATGCATGAATGCAAAGATTTTTTATTTTTTTATATTAGTATTTTCTGTAATATACATTTATACAGAGATGCAGACAGTTGTCTGCACATTTGTGCAGTCATATGTATTCATACAATCCGAGAGACTTCTTAAGGGAAAAAATCTCTCAAAGTCTAAATCTTTGGTATAGATATCAGCAAGTTGATCTGTTATTCCTACATGTTCAAGCGTAATGATTTTTCTCTCAACGAAATTTCTAATAAAGTGGTGCCTAATATCTATGTGCTTTTTTCGAGAGTGTTGCACAGGATTTTTAGCAATATCTTGGGCACTCATATTATCACAAAATATTGTTAAGGTTTCACTTTCAAATCCATAATCCTTTATCGTTTGGTTAATCCATAACAGCCGAGTACAACAACTACCAACTGCCACATATTCTAACTCAACAGTTGATAAGGAAACACAATTTTGTTTCCTACTAAACCATGGCACTAGATTATTCCCTAGATAAAATCACCCACCAGTGGTGCTTTTCCTATCATCCGTATTCCCATCCCAATTAGAGTCACTAAATCTTACCAAATTGGTATTTGTATCCCTTGTATAGCTTAACCCCAGGTGAGCAGTACCCCCAACATATCTTATTATTCTCTTAACTGCCCATAAGTGGGATACCTTGGGATTAGCTTGATACCTAGCACAAAGGCATACAATAAAAATTATGTTAGGCCTGCTAGTTGTAAGGTACAACAAGCTACCTATCATACTCCTAAAGAGTGTGTGATCAACACTCTCTCCATCCTCATCTTTAAACAACTTTTGGGATAATCACATGGGAGTTTTCAAATGTGATGCATTTATCAAGGCCGAATTTATTTACCAATATTTTTCCATACTTGGATTGTAAAACTGACATTTCTTCTTTGGTTTTAACAATTTGAATACCAAGGAAGAATTTCAGCTCCCCAACCATACTCAATTCAAATGTGGATGTCATACTCCTTACAAACATTTCTAGCAAATCATTGAAATTAGAACCAAAGACTATGTCATCCACATATATTTGAGCAACAAGTAACCTTTTTTCTTCTTTAGAACAAACAAAGTCTTATCTACCTCTCCCTTTTTAAATCAAAGTTGAACTAGGTGCTTTGTTAACCTACCATACCAAGCATATGGGGCTTGTTTGAGACCATAGAGCGCCTTTTTCAAATTGCTCACGTGATTTGGCCTTGTGGGTCTGTAAACCCTTTTGGTTGTTCAACAAATGCTTCTTCTTTTAGTATGCCATTTAGGAACGCACTCTTTACATTCATTTGGTGTAGAGTGATTTTTAGGTAGCACGCAATAGCTAACAACAGTCTGATTGACTTAATGTGGGCTACGGGGGAAAATGCTTCATTTTGTGTGTAGCCCTGAGCCACCGAACGTACTTTTTTTCCTTGTTATATTGCCTTGTTCATCAGATTTATTCTTAAAGATCCATTTAGTTCCAATCACATTGACATTAGAGGGTATAGGAACTAAGAACCAAACGTCATTTTTGTCAAATTGTATTAACTCCTCTTACATAGCATTAATCCAATTATCATCTTTCAAGGCTTCAGTCACATTTTTTGGCTCATAATTAGCAACAAAGCAGCAAGAGTTTATGTGATGTTACATAGATTGTATGCATACCAAACCTGTAAGGTCACAGTAATTGACATTTTTCCTCTTGTTTTCATTCCTTCATCCACATCCCCAATGACCTGGGAAGTGGGATGATTTTCCTGTATATTGGAGGAAATGTCCCTCTCTCTTCTTACTGTACTTTCACCAGTTTCAGAATCTGAACTTGCTTATGCTGTTGTCTGATCACTGATGTTTTCAATTGTCTAAACAATTGGTTGTTCAATTGTCTGAACTGGAGTTTGTTCTGAAGATTCCTTTTATTTTTCTGGTTCAGATTCATCAATAACCAGATCATGTTCCCATGTGCACCTGTAACATCATCCTCAGCAGTTTTGATATTAAGATTAGTAGCATCATCAAAAACAACATTTATAGATTCCATAACCGTTTTAGTTTTCAGATTATACACTCTATAAGATCTACTGTTTGAGGAGTACCCAATGAAGATGGCTTTGTCCATTTTCGAATCAAATTTGAAAAGGTACTCACGATCATTTAAGATGCATCAAATGCAACCAAACACATGAAAGTATTTTACCGTGGGTTTCTTTCCACGTAAGATCTCATAGGTAGTCATGGTACTTCCAATATTATAAAGACATGATTCCCTACATAACATGCCGTGTTCACAGCTTCTGGCCAAATTAAATTTGACAAATTCTTAGAACTCATCGTTACCCAAGCCATCTCTTGTAATGTGCGATTTTTCCTTTCCGTTACCTCATTTTGTTGAGGGGTTTTGGAGCTAAGAACTCATGAGTAATCCATTTGAATCGCAAAATGAAGAAAAGGTGGCATTTTCAAACTCAGTACCATGATCTGACCTAATTCTAACCATTTTTAAACCATATAAGTTTCTGACCTTTTTGTACCAAATTTTAAACTCCTCGGTGATATTGGATTTCTCTCTTAAAAAGATTACCAAAGTGTATCTAGATAAATCATCAACACACACAAAACAATATTTGTTTCGGGATACTTTCCACTTCTATGAGACCCAATAAGTCAGTGTGTATTAATTCAAAACACCTAGATGTCCCACAATTTTGTACCTTCTTATGGTTATATTTTGTTTGTTTTCCCTTCTGACATGATCCATACAAGCTTAATTTCTTCAAGTCCAGTTTGGAAAAAATCTTTTGATGCCCCAAATATTATTAATTCACAGATTTTTCTTTCACTAGCATGACCAAGCTTTTGCTGCCAGATTTCAGTCTCATCCATTTTGGTCAATAGACAAGACATGCTACTACCAACTTTGTAGCCTCAGAGGATCGAACACCAGTAAGAACATACACATTGTTTTATCAAACACTTCACACCTGAACATGTCGAATTTGACAAATAGATCATCATCACACAGGTAGCTTATGCTTATTAGATTTGCCTTCAATCCATCAACATGTAAGACATTATGTAACTTAGGCAAACCCTCCACATTCAATGTACCTTTTTCCAATAATCTTACCTTGAGCTCATCCACCGAAGTTGACTTTTCCACCTTTGAATAGTTCATAGTCACTGAAGTGCTCAATTGATCCAGTCTAGGGATGTCCAAACCGGAACTGGAACCGGCCCAGAACCGTGGAACCGTCCCGAACCGAAACCGGCCAGAGCTGTAACCGGCGGTTTGGCGGTACGGTTCCGGTTTCCACTTTTTAAAAACCGTGAACCGGCGATTTCGAACCGCCCAAACCGGAACTGAAACCGTTAGAAACTGTTAACCGAACCATTAGAAACTGTCAGATTCATCAGAATATAGCCGTTATACCCGTTAGCTAACGGCTAGTTTACCAAAAAAGTCTTTTTTTTTTACCTTTTTTTAACCAGATTCCAGTACTCAAAAAAATTGTAATCTTAACAAATTTCCTCAACTCTAAATACCATCCCCCTCCCCTAATATTTTTTCCACACAAACTCCATTAACTCTATTTCAACTTTCTCTAACGAATTTCGTTAAATTCTTTGATTCTCAGGCTCAAATCATAATCCAACTTTCTTATTTTCATCCAATATCCATATTTCCATCCAACATCTTTATTTTATCTTCATTTCATATATTTTCATATTTTAAATTCTGCATATTCTTAAAAACCTCACAAGCAAGAAGGGTAGCAAGGGTAAAGGGCAATGGGAATCTTCTTTTCAAGCACCACCACCACCACCCCCACCACCACCACGATTTGTTGGAAATGAAGGTGCTCAATTTTATGATATGGGACTTTCGGGCCAAAATGAAAATGAGGTGGAAGATTGGGAAGATGATGACGAAGTGGAAGAGATTCCAAATTTTGTGTCACCAGAAAATGTTGATAATCTAACTCCAACTACTTAATAAAGGGATGGCAATACTATGTAAGCCACAATGGGAGGGCGGAGGCGTAAAGCAATAAAATCCCCCTTCTATTACAAAAAACCAAGAAAAGTGAATCCGAATTATTCACGAAATTCTACAAAAAAGTTTCCGTTGACGCGACGGGGAAGAATTTCAAAACAATATTCAACTTTTGTCCAACAAATAACAAACTAACATATGATTACTCTAGCGGTGGAGGATACGGTAATTTGAGAAGGTATACAAGAGAAAAACACCCCGGGGAATATAGCATAGATATCACTCAAGCACAATTGCAAGTATTCGATTATTCAGAAAATATTGATACGTCTTCTCAAACTTCTTCTAATTTATTTACATATAATCATTTAAATCCTAGAAAATAAATGGCTAAATTTATTTGTAATCAATCTCTTTCCTTTAATTTTCCCGATAACGAAGACTATAAATATTTAATTAAATGTTGTTTTAATTCCGCCGCTAGCAAAGTAGCTCGTACAACCCTAACACGAGATGTTAAAAATATAGTAAGAGAATATAAATTTAATTTACGTAATATTCTTGCTAATTTGTCATCTAAAGTTTCTATTTGTTTCGATATATGAAGTGATAAAAAATAAGACATTTTTATATGGGAGTAACATGTAATTGGATTGATGATTATTGGAAAATTCAAAAGAGGTTACTTGCATATAGATAATTTGATGAGTCACATATCGCACATAACATTGCTCATATGTTACAAATAATTTTGCATAAATATAATCTTGTTGATAAAGTTTTTTCAATGTCTTTTGATAATGCTAGTTCTAATACCGCTAGTTTGTCCGAATTAATTTTAGTTTGTAGATCATCACTAGGTGGTATATTTTTTCATATTATATGCATTTGTCATATTTTAAACTTATGTGTGCAAGATGATTTGCGTGCTTTGAAAACTTCTATTAATGCAATTAAAGATTATGTTTACGATAATATGAAAATATCAAAAATTACAAGGCTATTGAAGCAATATTGCACAAATCATGGGAAAAAATAAAAAAGATTCTCAATAGATGTTCCAACTAGTTAGAATTCCACCCTTCATGTTTTAGAAAAATCTTATGATTGGAGAAATGAAATTTGCATGTTTTTGGGATCCATTAATTATGGTACCCAATATGGTATAAAATTATATAATAAACAATGAGAACAATGTGCAAGTATGATTAATTTGTTGAAAAAGTTCGAGGCGGCAAACTTGGCGTTATCTGGTACATATTACCCTATTTCTACTTTAGTTGTTGATCATTGTGTAGAAATTTCTAGTATATTTTCCGAATTTAAAGATGATATTATTTTTAAAGATACGGTTTTCAAAATGGGAGAAAAGTGGGAAAATATTTGCTTAACATTTTCGATATTTTTTTGGTTGATAAGTTATTAGACCCTATAGTTAGAGAGTATGGTTTAACTCAATTTTTAAAATATTATTATTTAAACTTTTATTTGTGGGATATCCCAATATGCCTAACGTAGGTCAAAAAGTTGCCAGTGTTAGACAAGCATTTTTAGAAATATATCATTAATACAAGTCAATATACGGTGATGCATATGCAACAACAAGTGAGTCTTCTTATTCGATACTTTAACATTCCTCATCATCATTTTTGGCAAGTTTTTATGAAATACAACAATATCATGACGGTGTTAATGGCGAAATTGATAAAAAATTGACCACCAAATTTGAACAAGAAAATTCATTTAATATTTTGAGTTGGTGGTCAAGAGCACACGCTTTTTCTATCATTTCTATAATTGCACGAGAAGTACTTGCTTGTAACGAATCAACGGTTTTGATGTATCAAGCTTTTAGCATTGGTGGGAATATGAAGCATAATCGTCACAATTTATCATCTGATAGTTTTGAATCTTGTAATTTGTCGAATGATTGTATTAGAGCGGAAAGAAAAAAGTAAGACGAAAAGCTAACGGATCTTCTTGGTGGCGAAGTTGAGTACTTTGATAAAACTAAATCGGGAATCGATTAAGGTAAGTATAATGTAATTTATTTAATTGTTACTATAGTTTTATTATAAGTTAAAATTTAGATAATTATGTAATAAAAGAAGGTAAAGGCTCCTAATATCCTCCCTTAATTATAAAAGGGTAAGGTTTGGTTGTCTCTCTCATGTAATTTTTCCCAATAATTAATAAAATTTAAAGGGTACCGTCCCTTTTTTCTTTTATTTACTTTAATTTTTTTAGTTTTTTTCTATCTTTTTATATACATTTTTGTAAAAAAAAAATCACTGATAACAAAAGTCTAAAATATTATTTCATAGTAAATAAAACATTAAAATAAAATAAAAAATAAATATAGGGTAGTCCGTCACTCTTTTCTTCTATATACTTTCATTAGTTTAGTTTTTTTTTTCTATCTTTTTTTATACCTTTTTTAAAAAAAAAATCACTAATAAAAAAAGTCTAAAATATTATTTCCTATTCAATAAAAAATTAGATAAAATAAAAAATAAATATAGGATAGTCCGTCCCTCTTTTCTTCTATATAGTTTCATATGTTTAGTTTTTCTATCTTTTGTTATATATCTTTTTGTAAAAAAAAAATCACCAATAAAAAATTTCTAAAATATTATTTCCTAATCAATAAAAAATAAAAAAAAATTGAAAAAAAATAAAGGGTAGTCCGTCCGTCCCTCTTTTCTTTTATATACTTTCATTTATTTAGTTTTTTTCTATCTTTTTATATATAATTTTTTGTAAAAAAATCAATAATAAAAAAAAATTAAAACTGTTTTTTCTATTCAAAAAAAAAAAAATCCCGTTGAACCGCCGGTTTCGAACCATGAACCGTCGGTTCGGAACCGGAACCGTGAACCGTGAACCGACGGTTCGGTTACGGTTTCCCCTTTTCGAACCGGAACCGAAACCGTAAATGGTCATCCCTAATTCAGTCATTTGACGGGAGTAGCCCTTGTTGAAGTATCAGGATCGTTCTACACTAATTTTAAGGGATGTGACGCCAACTGACAGTTCATATTTTCCTTTCTTACCCATGTGGTTTTTGCTCCAATCTTGGGTTTTCTGTTTAGTTGAGTCTCCGGTTGTGCTCTCAACTGTTTGCTCAAGTGTCCACCATTCTTCTCTAAGCCAAGTTCCTGTTTCAGCTAATAACAATATGGTCGAATATGACCAGGAACAAAATAGTGATGACACACATATCTCCTATTTCTATATTTTATATTTTTAACATGAGATATGTCATTAATAGGAGTGACATTGTGAACTCTATATGTGCCCTCACCTACTTTTACAGAAACTCGATCTCCATATCCAATTCCTGATTTTCCTTGGTTACCTAGATTTAAAACCTATTCCAACTTAGCCTTACCATTGTTAAGTTTAGTCAGAGTTGCCGTTTCTCTAGCAAGGTCGGTCTTATATTTTTCACACTCAACTTCTTTCTTTTTAAGTAAAACTTCTAATTTGGCTATAGAGTCCTTTTGAGGGCCATTTTCCTTATACAAACTTTCAATCTCAGATTTTAGTTTTAAGTTATCAGTGGTGACCTTCTTATTTACCTGTTTGAATACCTTGATGTGCTCCATTCGTTTGGCCCATTCAGTATAGAGTTTTATGTAGGTACTATGCAAATCCTCATAGGTTGCACTTTCTTCATCTGCATGATCATTTTTAGTTTCACCTGTAGCTGTGAAATTCAAACAGGTATACAAACTGTAACCAGTTGTGCAGTCAGAGTCCTGCACACCTTCCGAATTCGAATCACTATCGGACAAGGTGAATCGAGATGACGTAATATTGACAGGTTTGCTGTCTGATAGTTATCATCAGAATCACTTAGTGTCGCTGAAAAGCTCATTCCTCGTTTCTTGAGTGTGTTAGCACACGCATTAGCATAATGACAAAACCTTTACAATCCCTACACTGAATAATCGATAGGTTTTTTACTTTCCAAAAAAGGTTTCTTTACACTACGTTCCCTTTTAAATGATATCGTGGAAGACAGTGAAGGTGCCGAATTAGGAAACTTTGCCAACCATTTCTTTTTCAACATACTGTTGAATTTTTGAGTTATCAAGGCACACTCATCTTCACCCAAGTTTGACTCATCTATATATTTGGACAGTTGGACTAGATCTTGGATACTTTGAGGGCACTAGCAAGAGCAATTGAATTTGCTTTGCTAGATTCCTTTACCCCAAGATTTAGTTCAAAGTTAGTTAAAATACCAAAGATCACACCGAGTTCAACAGTTTGAACATCATGGGTTTCTTCAATCACAAAGATTTTAATGTTAAACTTTTCAGGGAGATTTATTAGTACTTTACTGACGGGTCTAACATTAGATATGGATTCACCCAAAGCAAAAGACTCATTCGAAATGTCTAAGATTTTAACTTAGTAGTCTTTGATGGTTTCATTCTCTTTCATCCTTAAAGTTTCAAATTTAGTCATTAGAGTCCTTAATTTTATTTGTTTAACACTAGCTGGTCCTTCACAATGAAGTTAGAGAATGTCCAATGAAGTTTTGGCAATGATTTGGTTTGAAAATAACTTAAACATATGAGAATTCATATGGTTAGAGATTTCTCTCATGGCCTTGGCATTATAGTTTGCTAGATCAATTTCCTCGGCATTTCAATCATGTATGGTCTTAGAACCATAAATTTTCTCCTTCTTATCATCACCTCCTGAGGTAGAGGCGATAATTTTGACTACACGAGGGGTGTATCCCACAACAATGTTTACCAAAGCACGATGATCAATATACTTATTATGCATAATTATTTTTTCCTCCAAGATGGTATAGTTGGAACCATCTAGAGTAGGCGGTTTGTTACGACTATGCTGACAGTCCAGAGTGGCTAATTCAAGGATCGATTTTCATTAGAGTCGAGAGAAGGCTCTGATACCAATTGAAAGAATTGCAGCTAACACTGTTCAGAAAATCAGCGACTTGTATGTAACAGTAATCACACAAATGTTTTAACAACTTGACACATGACAGAAGATAAGACAATACTTCAGAAATTAAACAATTCAGTAAGAATAACTTGCTGAAAAATCTTTCATTAAACACAATCTTGTTGAGAACAAGTTATAGAGAAACTTAAAATAAAAGGAAAAACAAAATACAAAACAGATCAAACGGTTCTCGGTTCGGATCACGAAAACACAAAACAATCTTGAAGTTCTTATACTTGTGAACTTCAAATGCAACGGCGTGGGCGTGAAGGTGAATCTTTGAGAGAACAACCTAGGACTCTTTAAAAATATAAAAGATCTCTTTGAATTTGCCAGAACCCAAAATAAATAAAGTGAGGTGGTTCTTCCTTTTATATAGATGAGTACAATCCTTCTACGAGTAGGAATTTTCTAGCCACAAGATTTTGGGGGAAACTAGTTTTTTCTTAAGTTATAGAAAGTCCTGTTTTATAAACTGTTCCTAAATATTCGCTAACTACTTGTAAGTAGAAAAAAAGTGGACTTTTTATAATTTATGAAGAAACTAGTTTCTCCCAAAACTTGCTCTTTTCTAGCCTCTACTTTCCTTATCAACATAGAGTACTTTTCATCAGTGAAACATACCTTATTTACATGACAACTACTAAAAATAAAGATTAGTTTGTTAGTCAAATAAAATCAATCATAATATACTTAAATATACACTATTATTTCCTAAATTAATTTAAGTTAAATATGTACATAAAATAAAATAAGATCAAAAACACAAAGATACAAAAATACAAGTATCTCATACTCTTTCACAATCCTTCTTCCTTTTTTCTGGTCAGAGTATAAATCCTTAACAACACAATTCTTACTAATTTCAATGTATTGAGCTTACAATTAATTATGTGGTTTTTTTTTTATTATATTTACTTTCTAATTTATTTATTTGGTTTAATGTTTCTTTTGTCATATAATAAATTTCTCTTCATCATTAAGTGTCGTTAATTAATTTCTCTCATTCTTTGAAAGCCGTTAATTTCTCTCCATTATTCAGAGCCTGCATTTTCTTTTTGGTTTGTCTGTTTGTTTTTTTATCCTGCAATCGCTATGAAATTTCCAATAATGAATCTCAAATCATGTCAAAACAACCCGAATTCTCTATGTTGAGTACACAAAGCGAAATATCATATAATGGGGAATTTCTTAAATGCCGAATTGAGTAAGGATCCAAATTTTACTTGTAGTAAAATTCGAACGTCTCTCAAGATTTGGATAAAAATTGTCATTGTTGTAGGTTAAGAAAATGGATTCACTATGGATATTTGGGGTGCATCTCCGGCTTTTGTGAAATGTCATCTTATTTACTACTCCCTCCGTCTCTAAAAGTTTGTCCCATTTGACTTTTTAGTTGAACTTTGACCACAAATATATGACAATTTAATTATGTTCATGAAATTCTAAAAATTCCTATTGACTCACCATTAATAATATTATCAACAACAACTTTTAGAATTTCATGAACATGATTAATCTCTCATAAATTTGTGATCAAAGTTTAACAAAAAAGTCAAATGGGACAAACTTTTAGGGACGGAGGGAGTATTAATGTAATTAAATAAGTTATTTGTTCAAAAAAGAAACTAGAAAAAAAATGATTTTATGATTGTATGATTGTCCATTTGTCAATTAAATTTGACAATTTTTTTATCGAATTGTTTTAAGCTGTAAAGTAAGAATGAGTTTAATTTGTCAATTTTGTTATCAAAAATTATCAGTCCATCGTTTCAAACTATTACATTTACTAATTAATAATTTTGTTAGCAAAACTGATATTTCTAAATCCTAACAAAAAAAAAATATGATTTTTATAAGACTTGTGCTATTATGGAAAAGTTTAATCTCCTGCTTTAAATTTGTAGCAAGAAATATAGGTGCACTATCCCCCTTTTTTGTTTCGGTTTTTTATTTTTTTATATTAAAATTTCTTTTTTGGTATATGTGAAATTTTTACCATATTAAATAAACTCAATATTATTTTTATATATGTGAAATAATAATGAATATTTCAACAATATAATTTTTTTAAAGCAAATGGTTGAAAATATTTGTTTAAAAAATTACACTATAATAGATGGATAATGCAATTCTGCAAGCAACTAATGGAGATTCTCTCAGAATATGGTATTACGTTATTGAGGTTATTGTGTTTTAAAAACAAATGTTGCATTTATGAATAAGGGCATAATGTTAGTTTAATTTATTGTTGTCCAAAAAATTTATAAGTAAATAAAGTATTATTTCCAAGATACGTCATTCAAGGAGGCAATCTGTTCAGAAGATCCTACACTCGATCATTGCTAAAATGCATCCACCCTCAAGAGGTCGCCCTATTGATACATGAAGTACACAGTGGGATTTGTGGCGGACACCCGGGGGCCAGGACTCTTGCTGACAAGTTAATCACTTTGGGGTACTACTGGCCACACATGAGAGCTGATACTCATAACTTTGTTCAACAATGTGATCAATGCCAAAGGTTTGCCAACTTACCTCATATGCCTACCACCGAGCAGACTCCAGTGATTGCAACTTGGCCATTTGACATGTGGGGTGTTGACTTAATTGGACCCTTCCCTCCCGCCCGGGGAAATTGCAAGTATGTGATCGTTACCATAGATTACTTCACTAAATGGGTTGAGGCTAAACCATTAGCTCGCATCACAGAGGAGAATGCTATCAACTTCATTCACGATTTCATTTGATGCCGGTTTGGGTTTCCTCGAGCCATAGTATCAGACAACGTGCAATTCTTGAGCCTTTGAAGCGAGAGATGAATCGGGTAGGGATCAAGCATTGGCAATCTTCTGTCGCCTATCCTCAAGGAAATGGGCAAGCTGAAGCAGCGAATAAACTGGTTCTGACTGCACTCAAGACAGGACTCGTAGGTCGACGCAACAACTGGTTGGACGAACTCCCCCTTGCTCTTTGGGCAGTTCGCACAACCACTCGGGGGCCTACGGGGGAAACCCCATTCGCTCTCACATATGGATCAGAGGCCATGGCACCCGCCGAGCTCGAGATTTCCCTTGCTAGAGTAACATTCTTCGACCGGGAGCGAGAACAACATCAATAGATTGATCGACCTTGATTTAGTCGACGAGAAGCGAGATACGCTTACTGCGAATGGCCAACTACAAGCAAAGAACCAAGAGTTACCACGACAAGAAAGTGAAAGCAAGGTCGTTCCAAGTGGGTGACTACGTAATAAGGAAGATCGAGGCAACAGGAAGGAGAACCCAACAGAATAAGCTATCTCCTAACTGGGAAGGTCCCTATGTAGTTACTCGAGTTGTCAAAGAGAGGACCTACATGATTGCTCATCCTGATGGTGAGGAGCTGAAGCACCCATGGCACGCCACTCACCTCATCAAATATTACTTCTAGTTTTCAACTTCCAAGTTCAAGCTTGTCTTAGCTCTAGTTTTCAGATTGATGTAAACGTTTCCCTACTTCAATAAAAATTGCACCTTTGTTCAACCCGACACTGTGAAACACTAACTTCAACAAGCTCGACTCTTAGTCAGCTTCGTTTTAACAAGCTCGATTCTTAATCAGCTTTGTTTATTTAACAAGTCCGACTCTTAGTCGACTTCGTTCTGACTAACTCGGCTCTTAGTCAGTCTGTTCTAATTAGCTCGATTCTTAATCAGCTTCGTTCATCTAAACAAGTTTGACTCTTAGTCGACTTCGTTCTGACAAACTCGGCTCTTAGTCAGTCTGTTCTAGTTTAGCTCGATTCTCAATCAGCTTCACTCCTTAAAACAAGTTCGACCTAGGGTTGACTTTGTTCAAATGAGCTCGACCCTTGGTCAGCTTTGATGAAATGAACTGGATCGACTCTTAGTCTGAGGTCGACTTAACCATCATAGGACAGGTCGACCTTAGTCTTAGAATGACTCATTTGCCCTACTATATCTAGCTCGACATCTACATGCCGACATCAAAAGCATACAACATATAATAAAGGGAAGTCAGCTACGATTAAGTATAAGTAAGTCTCCCAAAGTGGGCCAAGACTTAGGTAAATAAAGTTACGAAAGTATTATGCCTCCCAAAAAATAGGGCCAAGGCATTCAAATAATCTCAAAACAAAAAAGCAAAGTATTGTTTGGGACTTGTTCATTACAATTCAATCAAATAAATCAAGAGTCCAGGTCGGCATTAGTTTGATCGTCAGTAGCAGCTCGACCTCCTCCATTTTCTTCTTGTTCCTGGGGGCCTACGGGTTTACCCGACTCTGAGTATAATTGCTGATCAGGCTCTTCCTCCATAGTGGTGGCATCTTCAAGCTCTTGCAAAACAGCATCAAAATTTTTCTCGACAACTGGAGGAGCTTCCCATTTCTCACATCCATCCTCTTCGTCTTCCTGGGCAATGAAGGCTAAATCATTCTCAAGGTAGGGAACAACCGAGTGACCACTACGAGCTGCCATGTCGTACTGGGATTCAGAGAACCAACGAGCTAATTGTTCGATGGTAACTGTAGCTGTTGAATCCACCAGCGCTCGACGTGCCATATGTCTCTTGCCAACCTCCAAAAAGTCTTGCGCCTTAGCCACGATGGTATTATAATACTCATCCCCCTCTTTGAATTTATCAACTGCTGCTTTAGCAGCATTTTCAGTAGCGGACTGGAGGTCTCCTTGCCATTTCACCCGAGCCAGCCGATGATCCTCATTCAACTCGAGTAAGAAATTGTCTTTATCCTTCAAAAGTTGGGAAACCGTCGCCAGCTCCGTCTTGGTCTTCTCAAGCTCTTTCTTCTCAGCATCTCTTTCTACCTCCACCTCCTTGAGCTTGGATTCCGCAGCTTCAAGATCTGAAAGAGCCTTCTTCTTCACCATATCCGCTGCTTCAAAGGAATTATCGAGATCGTTGTATTTTTCCTTCATATCAGCCAGCTCCTGCGCCTTTTTGGCATAATCTTGAAGAGCTTGTCTCTCCCTCTCAATAGAGGCTCTCCAAGAGCTTTTGACCTGCTCGACCATGGTGAGATTCTACATTTCAAAGAAACCGAAGAAGTGTTAGCTCGTAATTCAAGATGATCGAGTAAAAGAACAAACGACTAGAATGAAAGAGAAAGTGAAAAATTACCTCGCATTGGATCATCCCAGAACGAGAAGAGAATTCTTAAGGGGTAATCCCCTTATCAGCAAGATGAGCTAGGAGGTCGACATCGATGGCCCTCCTGACCACGACCTGGCCCAGGCTCATGTCAGGGTAACGGCGGCTTAAACTGTTGACCCCTACGAGTGGAGGAACATCACTCAACCTCCTCATCTGGTCCTCAAGAGACTCTTTGGTGGGAGGAGGAAAGACTGGTGGAGGCATTTGGCTTGAAGAAATTGACTTCCCTTTCTCAGAGCGCAGCCTTTTCCTCGCATTCAGAGGTTGGTCGTCGGCATCTATCTCCATGTCATCATCTTCAACGACCACAAAATTCAAGGGGCTGGCCCCTGTAATCTCAGCTCCAGAGGTCACAGCATCAACCTCCTGAATTGGGTCGGAGCTTAAGCTTCCTTTGGCCGACCTGGTGGACTCGTCACCTCCATCAGTAGCATCCACAGACTGGGTACCACTTTGCAGAAGGTCATCTTCTTCAACCCCCTCCATTGGCACCATCCCAATGTTATCCTTTGACAGCAAGCTGGTCCTTACCGCAGCCTCCCTCTGCCTATGAGCTCGAGCATTAGCAGCTCCATAAGCTTTTTTAGCTTTCTTCTTATCAGAGACGCCAACGATATGACCCATATTAGCTTCTTGGTCGGGTGTTAGAACTGCAACAAAATGAAAATAGAAAAGTGTTAACTCGACATACGAGCAAAAGTTCT
Source organism: Adenophora triphylla var. japonica (assembly GCA_022495995.1). Taxonomy (NCBI): domain Eukaryota; kingdom Viridiplantae; phylum Streptophyta; class Magnoliopsida; order Asterales; family Campanulaceae; genus Adenophora; species Adenophora triphylla. The sequence continues at coordinate 68,206 of JAFEMH010003113.1, read as the reverse complement.
ATATACGAGCAAAAAGTTCTATATACGAGCAAAAGTTCTATGTACGAGCAAATTATGAGCGATTTGACCATCTTATACGCGAGTTAATAAGCTACGAGCTAATCATGGACGAGCTAATTATTCTACAGGCAGATCTCTACGTACGAGCAAGCTATGTACAGACTCCGGGTCCAGCCTATGACCAGCTCATCCAAGACAAATTATTCATACATACAAGTAAACCTATAAAAGGCAAGAAAGGAAAAGCTGAGCAGGGATATCTTACCACCAACATGCTCCCCATTGTCCTTGCAATAGTTTTCTGTCTTCCTACAACGTTGACATTTATCTCCAAATCTACCCAGAGAATGAGTAACCCAGTCAGGATATACTTTGCCTCTCAACACAGGAGTAAGGGGCTCCACCACTCCATCTCCAGACATCATTCCAGCCTGGATGAAATTATACTTGGTAGTGAGCAGACTCTCCCAGCTGATGGGCCCCCTGGCAACTAATCGACATAAAACCTTGTATAAGTTAAGATGCCAGGATGGCTCCCAATAATCCCTCTCATCCATGGTTTCTGTTTCATCGTTGGGCAACGGGAACTCCCATCCTAATCTGCTCTCTACCACCACTACATGGGAATTCCATCCGCTATGCTTGCTGGGAAGGTTAGTAAAAAGTTTGGGAGACTTGGGTTTAGAAGGAGTGCTGATGCTCAGGTCCTCCCCACTATACTTAATACAGAAAAATTCCTTGAATACCCTCATACAAGGTTCATACCCGAGGAATCTGCACACCATAGCAAAGCACACAAGAACCCTACAAGTATTGGCTCCGAGCTGAAGGGGTAGGGCATTGGCACATTCCAAGAACTCGTTGATAAAGGGGTCAAGTGGCAACCTAAGGCCAGCCACGAACTGACCATAAAAGAAAGCTACCCTGGTGGCATCCCTGGTGGCATCCCTGGTGAAGGTCGACCTAAATTGATTCATGAATTCCTTCTGGGTATAGATGGTCACTTGGTAGTCCTCTTTGCTGACTTCGCAAAATTCCCAAATCATGCTATACCTAGAGGGCAAATTTTTCTTTCCACGCAACGGCCCAGAAGGAACATAACCTCTCTCATTCTTCCCAGGAACAACTGAATCGTCAAATGCGTCCACAATTCTGGGACCTGAAGAAGTCGAGGCATCATTTCCTTCTTGAGTTGTCATATCTGTACAAGAAGAAGGAAAAATAGGGGTGTCAGTCCTACGATCACATTCAGTCGACCTACCTAAGGGCGACCTAGACTCCTCTGGAAAACCTATTCTGTTCCTAAGGAAGGAGGGTTTGTGGACATCCCTAACATAAAACAAGGTGATATGGTCGAGTAGTTCATGGAACAGATGGAAAGTGACGATATTTGAATCATCGACTACTAGGTTTTCAACGTCCCCAACAATGGGCAAACATATCTCACTGAAATTCAACTCCCACCTGGTCAAAATAGAGGCGCATTCATCCAAGGACATCACTCTCCACTCACTGTTCACGTTCTTATACACCCTACGATTAACAGTGCAGTACCCATACCAAGCACCAGGTTCACTACAAAAGGTTCTAGCCATGGCGAAAGTGTAAACAGAATCATAAACCCTAAAGCAAATATACAAGGGAAATACCTTAATTGATTGCAGAAAGGGAGTTCGTTGCTGAAGTCGTGAACTTGGATTAAATCCTGCCGCAATTCCGCAATTATCGCCGGAGAAGGAGAGTTTGAAGACGGTAAGAATTCGAATCTGAAGGGGATTCTGAGTATTTATATTTTCCTAAATTTGGAAAGGGAAAAGAAATTCAAAATTGATTTTCCAAAATTAAAATCCGAAGCGATTTTCGAGAAGGACTACCAAGCGTCAGAGTAGCAATGATGACAAGAAAACGGCGCTCGTTCCGATCTGACCGTTCATCACCAACGTCCAGGATTATGCCACGACATGATGGTGGACCTACCTCAAAAACTAGCAGCGACCTGCGAGTAAAGTAATTCTCATCAAAGATCTTCTTAACTTCCAAGTCGACAAAGTCAACTCGAAAGTTGGGGGCCACTGAACATACCAAAAGTGTCGAGTTGGGCCAAGCAAGCAAAGCCCAATCCTCAAAGCAACTATTGCCCCAGCCTATCAAGGGGGGCCAGGCCCAATCAATGCAAGGCCCACGACCCGTCTCACATATCAGTCGACTAAGCCCAACGTCCGACCCATCAGGTCCCGACCTAACTTAGTCCGACCTCACTATCCAAGCTCTAATACGGGTACGATCCATGCTCTACCCGTCAGTCAGGTCGACCATTCCTCAAATGGCGACCTCGACCTAAACAATAAGTGACGACCTGACACTTGACGGCGTATTTGATTGAACAATTCTCATAATCACATCCCTACAAATCAGGGGCCGTTATAGACACGTTCCCATGACCAATAACCGCCGCTACAATCTCGGAGCACATGTCGCCTCCCCAAAAATACACCACTATTGCCTATAAATACTTCATCACTACCAAACGGTGAAAGGTAACTGCCATTTTGCTATTTGAATTCATTATTCAATACATTTTGAGCTATATACAATCGTTATCTTACTCTCACGCCCAAGCGTCTTCGCCGGAGACACATTCGGGCTAGTCGTGGGTTCTGATTTCAGGTCAAGGAGCCAGGTGATTAGTCCTGCCACGTGGAGGATTACTGATAAGCACAATTCCTGCAGCATCAATTATTATTATTATATTATTATTATTTTTATTTTTATTATTTTTATTATTATTATTTTATTATTATTATTATTATTATTTATTATTTTATTATTATTTTATTATTATTATTATTATTATTATTTTATTATTATTATTATTATTATTATTATTTATTATTTTATTATTATTATTTTATTATTATTTATTATTATTATTTTATTTATTAATTTTTTTTTATTGTTCATACGTGTTTTTTGATTCAGCACTTGGCTTAATGCTTATGACTTATAAGAGGAATTGTGCTTTAATTGACTTGTACATGACTTATGACTTATTTTGCCCAAAATGAAATCAAACGCTTCAAAAATGACTTGTGGAAATTCATAAGTCATAAACACTTCCTCATAAGTCAAATCAAAAGGGGCCGATATTACAGATCTGTTGTCCTATTCATTAAAAATCCCTATTGAGTTTCACACAATTGAAGCCTATTACAAAATATGATAATACCCGGGTCTATTACAAATAAACTAGAATATTACCTAGGGTCTGTTTGGTAACCCAGTTAATCTCTTAATTTGAAACATTTTAATAGATTAAAAAGTTAAGCTTATTTGATAAGGTAAATTTAAATCACTTGAATAATTAATATTGTATTTAAAAAAAAAACTATTAGTTTTAAGTTGAAAAAGGGGAGTCTTAAGAAAGTAATTGGAGGAAAGAAAGAAGGCAATGAGTTCAAATCCACATATCAACATATTTTATTTATTTATTTATTGTTACTTTCTTTTGTTGAAATATTATAACTTTTGATATAATTATATTTGACTAACTATTGAAATGTAATTTTCTTATTATTAAACAAATATCTTCAAACTTGAAGTCAAAAAATCATAAATAATAACAATAACAACAAAACTGAAAAGCAATAAATTCAACAAATCTAAACAACAAAACTGAAAATCCACAAAATGGAATTCCACTGATTTTGTTCTTGCTCTCATAATCGGCTTTAAAACAGTGACCCTCAAATCCCGTGAAAGGGGGGCGATAGCGCTGTTGGGGAAGGGAAAGTGAAGATAGGCATGGGGTCTGGTAGTTGGTAGTCGAATTTGAGAGGAGCCGGTGTGGGAGGGAAGAGTTGGGGAGGGAGACGGCAGGTAGTGTTGGCCTAAAATGGCTAGGGGTAAGGGTTAATCATTTTAGATTTGTGTTGTATTTCTATTTAAAATTTGAAAACCTATAGTTTAATTTAAACACTTAGCGATCAATGACTTTATGCCAAGTGAGCAACCACATTGCCACGTAAGCAAAATTGGTTACATCACATGTCACATCTTATGATCTAACGACAAAATTGAAGGCACGACGAAAGGGCTAAATGGTCTTGTAAATGTATAGGTTAAGGACTAAATCGAAAAGAAAAATAGTTTAGAAATGTAAAAGAAAAAACGTTGTATACGTTAGGGTTAGGGACGAAAAAGGTATTTAACTCTACATATCACATACTCCCTCCGTCCGGCAGAAAAGCCACAAATTTTCTTTTTGGGTGTCTCATTTAAAATGGCACTTTCCCAAAAAGGAGACCTTAAATCACTATTATCTCCACTCATTCTCTCTCCTACTTTACTTTTACACTCACAACATTCTCTTTCTTACATCACCTCCCACTCATTCTCTCTCCTATTTAATTTTTCATACTCACAACATTTAAACTTTTTCTCTTTCCTACATCACATTTCTTATTTTGCGTGTCCTCTCCATTTTGTGGCTTTTGGCCCGGGACGGAGGGAGTATACCAACAAAGTTCAACTATCAGGGCCACAAGCCAACAAATTTCAAATACCAATAGTTCTTGGGAAGTCCTGAAAAAGAAACAAGAGGATTTCAAATCTAGAATGCAACGAACCCTAACTTAGCAATATATTCACCCATTATCAAGTCAAGAACGCAGCAAACCCAGAAAGTAAGCCCCCTAAAATTGGAAGAAAATTTGAAACCTAAATATACCCTAATGATCTAAATCGGAAACTAGCAAAAATCTGAAGAAACCCAAACGATTTGAGGAGTTAAGATCTGGTAGAAACACTAATCAACAAAGAAGAGAGGAAAAAATGGGAAATCAAAGAGAAGAAGAATGTTACCTGAGTGAGAGAGTCAAAGAGAACTAAGGCCGTGCAAATGTTTTTTTGGTTGTTATCAAACACTAAAAAATGGGGAAAACATGTTCTGTAAAATATTTTCCATGAAACAAAAAGAGCCTACTAAAAAAAAAATTAAAAAAAAAACTTGTACAAAATCAGTATTACATCAAGATATGGACTTTCCTCTAAATTGCCATGTCCGAAGGTCGCAGCTTCTGAGAAATTGTATGGCAATGCCCTAATAGACATGAGATTAGATAGGAAAGAGACATTGTTCACGTCTTCCTTCCTGTCAGTGAGCCGGCACTTCGTACACATGGACCATCTCACCAACATAACTTGTAAAATGGTTTACGGTTACCGATTCCAAAGGGGACAGAAATATTAAAAACTGAAAATATATCAATTTAACCCATAACAACTCTTTATCTCCCCTCTAGAACAAAATAATTAAATCTACATTCAAACCCTAATCACAGGAGAGGGCAGTTGTTAAAAGTCCCTCCTTATTTAACAAATTTATCATGTGATTGTGAGAGTGAGGTCTTGTACCTATATGATCATGAAGGGAGCTTTTAACTAGAAAAGTCGGTGTAAATAAACAACATAAAAGCATTTTCTCCTCCATCATCCATGTTAAGCAACCCCTGATGAATGAGTAGGATGTTCCGTCTCGTCTCTTCTCCTGTAGTTCATTTTGTGATTTGATATAATAAATGTAACTATTAAATCTATTTCATGTATTCCAGTACACTATGGCTGATCTCCTCCAGGAAGGAAACGAAACCCATTACGCTTGTGAACCCACTTCCGTCAACATCTTGTTCTTCTATTAGATAGTTCTCAAATAGAGTCCCATCATCCTGCCCTCCTCTAATAAATATCAGTTTCGGGGTGATACTTCTCTCCTGCTTCAGTTTGTTTATGGTTGTTCTCAATAAACCTATAAAAACACAGAAAAAAATAGCATATTTATTTCTCTTTACAACCAAAACCAAAAACTTTCTTCCAAGTCTTGCAAAAAGACTTCCACCCTTTATCAAGGTAGATCAAGTGATGAGCAACAAGTTAGTAGAAAAGCAGTATCTTTCGAGCAAATAAGATAAAAGTATTCCCTCTGTCCCAAAATAAATGTCACATTTCGTTTGTCAACGTTGTTAAGGAATGTGTTTTACTTGTTTGCACATTACTTGTACAATGGTAAAATTGCACCAAGTCTATGTCCTTGTTCAGAAACGCGACATTTATTTTGGGACGGACAAAAAAAGAAAGTGTGACATTTATTTTGGGACGGAGGGAGTAACTTACAGTCATGTGGTGGGGGGAAAGGAATTGTAGGATCAGCTGTAGAAGAATAAAACACAATGAGAGTTGTGAATGCATCAAGGAAGAATATTGGGCTCTCGCTCGTTAACAATGCAGCTCGACTCAAAGAATGGCGAGGATATGCTTGTTTATCTGGAGTCGCAAATGATGTTAACAGAGGATATACCGCTCGTTGGAGAGAACTTGGCTCTAGTGCACTGTATCAGAAATATGGAACAAAAGATTATAAATTAGCAATAATGCAGATGTAACTAATTCTTAAAGCAGAGTGTAAATACCAAAATTGAGATATATATCCAATTCCCTCCCCCCCCCCCAAGTAACATAGGCAGGAAGAACTGAAAGTACACCAAAGATTTATGATGTATCCAATATGGTACCCTCTATTGAGCCCTTACAGCAAAGGTAACAGCTAATAAAGGGCAAATAGCACATTAGTACCCCCAAAGTTTCACACAAATTGCAATTAAGGTCCTAATGTTCCAATTTTAGCAATTTAGTGCTAACAAAATGAACGAAAAAATCTAAACATCTTCTTTGAAAATTGCATTTCCTACCCATAAAGTTCAATAATTGTTTAATTTGCTCCCATTTCGTTTAAAACTTTATCATCCTCCTTCAACAACAACAATTTAGTGCCTATTGTTTACATATTTTTAAGGGGTAAAATAGAAAAACCACTCATCTTCATCTTCAACCCCACCCCTTCATCTTTTTCCTCCTCCAACAACAACAATGGAAGAACCCAAAATGATAATTGAACTTCAAATTATACCTCCCACTTTCCAAGTTTCAAAGCCTCCAATCACAAACCCAATTTCAAAACTCCAAATCACCCCTTTTCCATAGCTTCCAACACGTTTGCTCATAATAAAATCATATCTTATTATGTATCCAACACACCCTCTATTGAGCCCTCACAACAAAGGTAACAGCTAATAAAGGGCAAATAGCACATTAGTACCGCAATGTTTCACACGAATTGCAATGTAGGTCCAAATGTTCCAATTTTGGTAATGTAGTGCCTGTTGTTTACATTTTGTGGCGAAATGGGTCTTTTTTGGATGGCCATGGATGGGAAGCTAACGAAATGCGAAAAAATCTAAACAGCTTCTTTGAAAGTTGCATTTTCCACCCATAAAGTTCAATAGTTGTTTAATTTGCTCCCATTTCGTTTAAAACTTTATCCTCCTCCTCCTCTTTCAACAATAACAATTTAGTGCCTATTGTTTACATATTTTTAAGGGGTAAAATAGAAAAACCACTCATCTTCATCTTCAACTCCACCCCTTCATCTTTTTCCTCCTCCTTCAACAACAACAATGGAAGAACACAAAATGACAATTGAACTTCAAATTATACCTCCCACTTTCCAAGCTTCAAAGCCTCCAATCACAAACCCAATTTCAAAACTCCATATCACCCCTTTTCCATAGCTTCCAACACATTTGATCATTATAAAACCATATCTTATGATGTATCCAACACGGTACCCTCTATTGAGCCCTCACAGCAAAGGTAACAGCTAATAAAGGGCAAATAGCACATTAGTACCGCAATGTTTCACACGAATTGCAATGTAGGTTTAAATGTTCCAATTTTGGCAATTTAGTGCCCATTGTTTACATTTTGTGGCGAAATGGGTCTTTTTTGGATGGCCATGGATGGAAGCTAACGAAATGAACGAAAAAATCTAAACACCTTCTTTGAAAGTTGCATTTTCCACCCATAAAGTTCAATAATTGTTTAATTTGCTCCCATTTCATTTAAACCTTTATCCTCCTCCTCCTTCAACAATACCAATTTAGTGCCTATTGTTTACATATTTTTAAGGGGTAAAATAGAAAAGGGTCATTGCCCCATAAGTTCTTTTTTTTAAAATCTATGCTCAATAAGTTCCTTTTAAATGAGTGTATCAATTTTTTGTCTTTTTGGACGAAAATACCCCACCAAAGAATGTTGTATTATATTTTCAAAAAAAAATTTAATAATAAATAAAAAAATCAGAATGTTGTATTATATTTTTCAGAATGTTGTATTATATTCAGAATGTTGTATTATATTTTCAGAATGTTGTATTATATTTTCAAAAAAAAAAATTAAAAAAAAAAATCAGAATGTTGTATTATATTTTCAGAATGTTGTATTATATTCAGAATGTTGTATTATATTTTCAGAATGTTGTATTATATTCAGAGTGTTGTATTATATTTTTCAGAGTGTTGTATTATATTTTCAAAAAATTTTTAAAAAAAATTAAATTTTTTAATAAAAAAAAAAATCAGAATGTTGTATTATATTTTCAGAATGTTGTATTATATTTTCAGAATGAGGGCAAAATTGGAAGTTCACTTGTAAAAAGAATTTCCTGGTCATTTTAATACAATGAGAAACTTAGTGGGAAGTGATTTGTTTCAAAATGAACTTATGGGGCAAATTCCCAATAGAAAAACCAGTCATATTCATCTTCAACCCCACCCCTTCATCTTTGTCCTCCTCCTTCAACAACAACAACAATGGAAGAACCCAAAATGACAATTGAACTTCAAATTATACCTCCCACTTTCCAAGTTTCAAAGCCTCCAATCACAAACCCAATTTCAAAACTCCAAATCACCCCTTTTCTATAGCTTCCAACACGTTTTCTCATTATAAAATCATATCGAATTGGGAGTTGAGTGTATTGAACACCCCTTGAGCTCCTGTTCTTCAGCACAGAGACCAAAATCTTGATACACCCATTGAACCTCAACATTTCTTCTCTCCCTTCCTTGCACTTACCCAACAAGCCAAATGTTTCAACTGCCCTTTCAAGCCCTAAACTTGCCGCCCTAATCAAAACGGTACTGCCCCATACTCCACCGCCCTACTCTAGTTAGCCGGAATCAACGATTGTTGCTCCGATTGAGGCAGCGGTTCTTGAATTGAAATTGGGGTTTCGCTTACTGAGGAGGAAACAATGCTCTCTTCAATGCTTGAAATTGTTGAATGTGGAGGTGGAGGTGCTATTTGATTTTTATTTTTTTGTTGTTGGGAGGATGAGTTTGTCTAAGAGGATGGATTGCCATTAGTAAGAGGAAGATGATATGGATATAGGGTAAAATGATTTTTATGGGTGTTAATTTAGTTGAAACTATTTATTATTTTCTAATTTTTGAGATTGAAGAATTAGGTAGAGGCCAAAGGAAAAAAGAAGAAGGATAGGGGAATTGGTGTTCATCAGAGGTGAAGAAAGAAGGAAGGAGGAAGATGAAGTGGGATATTTTCATATAGATTTTCCTATTTTATCAGAAAAACAATCTTTGCAACAAAAAAACAGAAAAAAATCAAATTTTAAAATTTCATATATTAAAATTATTTATTTTATATTAATAAAAGAATATATTCTAATTAACCATAAAAACAAAAACATAATTAATATCAAAGTAAAATATTATTTATCATTTAAAATAATAAATTTATTTAAAAATTATAAAATAAATATTTCTTATAATAAAGTTGATTTTTAACGAAATGGGGGGGGGTGCAAAATAAACAATTATCGACTTTATGGGTAGAAAATTCAATTCTCAAAGAAGCTCGTTAGATTTTTCGTTCATTTTGTTAGCTTCCATCCATGGCCATCCAAAAAAGACTTATTTCGCCACAAATTGTTTCAAACTTAACAGAATTACAATCCCGCAGTTTAAGTTCAATACAAGTATATTCACCGTATGGAGCCACAGTATAGGCATAGGTATAGCTTTGGGTGGGGCACGAAGGCTGACCTCCACCTACCCCTTAAGCAGTACGACTCTTAGGACGTCTCAGCTTTATCGAGGCAACCACAACCGTCTTCCCTTGAGGGTCAATTAGCACTTTCTTAAACACAATCAAGTTTCTGTGATCTTTTATGTAATTGTTAATTTTGAAGTTGATGGTATGGTTGATGTGAGGCATCGCCGATTGAGATGAATTGTTAATGTGTGAAGGATGTGAGGCCGCCGCCGAACAATAGGCACTAAATTGCCAAAATTGGAACATTAGGACCTAAATTGCAATTCGTGTGAAACTTTGGAGTACTAATGTGCTATTTACCCGCTAATAAATAGCAATCAGTAGTCTACTTAAACCCAAAATGTTCCTATTTTTAAGAGAAATATCCTCAAATATAAGTTGGGTGCCGAAGCAATTCAAGTGGGTGAAATCTGATGAATAAAAAACAATCAGCTAAGGCAACATAGCAAGATAGAGCAGACATCACATCATCTTCGTAAAACAAACAACTGGACCACGTGAAAACAACTTTTTTCAAATAGCTTAGACAACTTCTCAATATTTAACACCAATTTGGAAAAACCTAGTAAACAACAATGTCAGCATAGCTAGCCATAAACTGTCTGCCAAATCAACAATTTAGTCAACACATCTCCTCAACAACCTCCTTATCTCATTATTTTGTTAGATTGTTTCATCAGTATTGTTATTTAACAGATTAAGTTAAATCATGGAGAAATAACACATCAATGTGAAAAGGTTAAATAGCATACCTGAAAAGGCACTGAAGGTATATGCGGTAGTCTGGATGAACACCTTCTTCATGGAGGCGGAGAAGAGGATTTCGAAGCAAAGCAAAAACTAGTCTGGGTAAAGGCTGCAGCTGGGGACATTGTGTAAATGCTACATCAATAAGAGCATTGGTCGAACTTCCATGCTCATAGCGAACAACTTTGCAGGCATCATTATACTGAGCGGTAAGGATTACAAGCCAATCATGTAACAATGTCCTGCCTTCACGAACTCCTTTTTCCAATGAGGCTAGTATGACCTGCAAAGTTAGAGGTCTGCAAAACTTAGAAGATGTTTGCTTCTCATTCAAGATAGAATCTCAGCAGCTTTCCATGAAATGTACTAGTAGCAAATGGAAAATTATTTGACCAAGAACAGCAACTGGAAGATAGAGAAACTGACCTGAGACACATAAATTAAAGGCATACAGTGATAGCAGTTCCATGCATAATGACCGATTTTGGGAGATATATCAATGTCCTCCAAAACACAACTCTCGAGGAATATTTAATTTAATGTACAGTAGTACCTTCCATCACAAAATGAGGACCCAAATGGAAATCAAAACTTTTCAAGATGGTAGCTTTACTTGTTCTTACCTCCTCTAAATTTCACTAAGATTATATCCTACTCTAGAAATGAAATAATTTCTCTAGGACAAAAGTAAACCACAAAGGAAAATAAGACAATTTGATGAAAGGGTACTTAGACTTGTATCAGCTTTTGCTGAATGTCTTCCTTCTAAAATGATTGAACCTCTTAGAAATCTTAGGTTTTATGAATATTTGATTACAGTACAACCATTTGTTGTTGTTGTGGTTTTAATTGAATTAAGGAAGTTTTTTAAACACTTTTACTAGCACGAACTCAAATACCCTTCAACAACAACAAAAAAGCCTTAATCCGAAAATGATCTTGAGTTGGCTAACATGAATCGCCATATTGACTCATCAATGAAGAGATAAGAAAACAATGAAAAAATGGAGAGATGATAAAAAATAAAAAGTAATATTATAATTAAATAATAATTATAAATAAGTAAATAAATAAATAAATAAAAATATGTTGTGAAAGCTAAGAATATTTTTAAAAGGAGAGATAAGTGTGAAGAAAAAGAAGAGAAACGAGAATAAAAAACTCATATGGAAGATTTAAAAAAAAAAAAAATCAAACTCATCATCCATGCAGATTTTTTTCCTCCACTTCGCTCTCTCCAACGTCATATTTTCTTCAATTCTAAGAAGGCTCATACCGCTTTCATTCACCCGTAACCATATTTTCTTAAACCTTTCCGTACCCTATACCATCTTATCACATTTCCACTCATCAAGCCTCATATTGTAACTGGTGGATGACTTGATCTTTGTCTCACTTGGCCAAACCATCTTAAGCGATTCTACCTCACCTCATCATATAGATGCAACTCGTACTTTCTCCCTAATCACCTCATTCCTCAATTGATCATTTCTTGTATCACCACACATCCTACTACTCTTACCACTACCATAGACTAGCTTCTTTAGCCGCACTTGTCCGCAATATCGAAACATTTGCACATTTGGCACAACTTTCACAAGTCAGGGTGACACGCTTTTTTTGGCATAGACCTAGCAACCCTTGCAAACTTTCGACTAAACTTGGGCCTATGAAGTGCAGCATCACTGAGAAGGGAACGTCCCAATGACTTCTATATTCATGTAATTTTATATTCATGTTTTGATAATAGAGGATTTTTTTTTTATTTTATTGATAAGAAAAGAAGATTGTATTAGAAGAAACTAAAAAGTACCAAAGGATGGACAAGGGGTCCATCTAGAACGAAGAAAAAAATTACGTTAAGAATCACTACAACCCAGTCTCTCTCCAAGTGATTCAGCGATAGACCTTTGAAGGCACAATTGGCATATGCCAAAAGAGAATCTAGAGGTATCACTTTTTCTGGCAAAAGATGCTTCGGTGAGTAACTATTCTTAAAAATTCTAGCGTTCTTCTCCCTCCAAAGACACCAACATACGACAACCCCCCACCCCATAATCCCACAACCGCCTTGCATTGCCTCCTTTATCAAAACCATTAAACTAAATATGAAGGAAAGAAGATAAAATTCCTGGTCACCCATCTGTCTCAAACCACTTCAAACAAATAATTCCAAAGATACATAATAGAGGATTTTATTAGTTGGAAGAAATACTCATAAGAAACTGCCAGAGGACAGGCTCTCCACCAAAGGAACACAAGAAACATGAAGCGTACAATAAATAACAGTATGACACAACTGCAAGAACAAAAAAATCCCTACGATTCCTCTTCGTAAGAAGAACACCATATAACAATCATTTTTAGAAGATTCTGGCATTCTGATCCATCCAAATACACCACAAAGTCGTGAAAATCCCACATATCTCTTCCGAATTCCAACAACCTTGGTGTTAGGTCATATGGGTTCTAGGTTAGTTATGATGATGATCTAGGAATAGCATTGTATAAATAAAACAACTCCTTGAATTATCTTATGAGTAGCTAGTAGAATTCCAATCGAATTGACGGAGACCAGTCAAGCGGACAAGCCAAGTTGCTACATCAATAATACTAGACTTACCATATATAAAATCTAGTATAATTCTAGGTTTATGTAATGGAAGAAAAGAAGGAGAAAGGAAAATTAATATAATACTCGGGCTATATTGCTAAAGATAAAGAAAATATGGGAGATTAGAGGCAACAGATAGGGATCTTGTAGATAAGGCAATGAGTCATTGAAAATCCCATGATTGAAGGGGTTAGTCCTAGACTAAAAAGGGCAAACCCCGGTGCGCCAAGCGCTCCCCACCAAGCGGGGGTTGGGAGAGGGAACCATTTGCTAGATCCTTCCCTTGACAATTGCAAAGAGGCTGTTCGCCAAGGTTCGAACCCGTGACCTTATGGTCACCAAAGGAGCAACTAAAAGCCAACATACACCACTGCATACATACTTTGTCCAGGTACAAAAGGAAAGGAAGACTTCAGAGACAGCAACTAAAAGCCAACATACACCACTGCATACATACTTTGTCCAGGTAAGAAGTAACTTTGTCCAGGCAAGAAGCAAGAAGCTTCTACAAGCACCAATGCAATCTCTCGAAGAAAGCAATTGTTCCAGATCAGTCTAGTGCTCACCTCAACATCAAGTTCTCATTGAAGAATTGATTGAGCATGTTCCCAGTGATCTAAAAACTGAGAAACCTCGAGGGTGTTAGGGTTTCTGTAGGGCTTTGTGTGATGAATCTTATTAGGGTCCTTTGTGACTGTTTTAACTGATTGAAAGAAGCTAGTGGAACTCTTAGTTTGAAGGAAGAAGTGGATGTAGGAGGGCTAAGGCTAACAGGACAGCCTTTGAACCACTATAAAATTTCTCACACTCTTTATTTTATTGGTTGTGTAATTGACTGAGTTCCGTACGGGGATTATGATTTGTTAAGCATACTTGACTGTTTTGCATCAATTAAGTTGGTAAATTGTTTAGCCATTGTTTTGAAGAAAATCTAAGTGGAGAAAATTTAATATAAAGTATTTGATTGAGTAAAACCTTGCAAAGACTCGTATTTTTATGCATTCCAAGTCCTCTATACTTTGAATGTGAGATCCTAATGTGGACTAGACTGTGATATCTACAAAACTAGTCTTCTTGCACGGATATTTAAAAGGGATTCCCCCTCCCCCGCCTTCCTAGCCTTATCCGTTGTGTAGGGAATAGGGATAGGGATGGTAATGGGTCGGGTCGGGTGGGGTTCGGGCAGGTTTTCAATGAATCGGACCCGACCCGCACTCATGGCACTGAGTTCCGAACCCGCCCCGTCCAGAATATCAGAGAACCCGTATCTGATCCCCCGCGACTCACTTTAAACCCAAATCTGCAATATGGGAAGCCACCCGATTGAACCCAGATTGTACCCAAAAAAAACTGACCCGAGATTTAGGGAATCGGAGAGGGTTATCATGGGTCCATGACCCAAAAACAATTCCCACGAAATCATTTTAACCATAACCCGAACCCGACGGATTTACAGAAATGTCTACCAAATCCGTCTCGCTTCGGGGCGGATCGTCCGGATACGAATCGGGTTCAGACAAATTGCCATCCCTATTGGTAGGGACCGAACACTGGCACTAAGAAAACCTATAATGGAAGAGGGGAACACTCAACTCTCCTTTAAGACTCTAAACAACTCAGTGAGATAAAGTGAGGCCCAAAGTTAACAGAAAATTGAAATTTAATATCAGAAAATGAATGTACATTGTCCAGAAGTACAATTAATTGTGTACATCTTCACTGTTACAAGAAAGTCACTTTACATGTATCGTATAATACATAGGAGAAAAAGATGATGTATTTCTGCTTTCTGGTCTGTGAAATCAAAGATGGAAACATAAAACAAAGACTAATGGATAGTTGATCAGGTTGGGGAACTAAAGAGTTCTCTGTCTCTTAAGTTTCATGCAGAGAACACAACCTGAATTTTAGCAGTTGAATCCGGGGTTCTTCTGCATTTTGGCTTCGTTTTGAGACTACTAATTAGTCACCAAGTTCCAACTCGCAAGAGACACACCTCAGAGGGCCTTGGCGCCTCTCACCTGGGCTTAAACAGTGCACGCCTAACGCAAATGTAGAGCCTCAGAAGATGCAAATCCCCAACCTGCGCCTCAAGTGCACCTAGGTCTACTATTAACAATTATGACATAACCTCCAAACCACTATACATTATAAGAAAAGATGAGAATGAGATTCACATTGACTGAGCATATAACCGGGTAGAAAGTCTTATATGGTTTCAATCGCTGTCAAAGATCATTAGAGAGGTCATTCTAGCTCTTTTCAAAAACATTCTAGGCGTCCAAGAAAACACTAATCCACGCTTCAAGAGATAGAGAGTTCACTCTAAAACAATTCTTGAATTGGTAATTTAGGTGAAATGAGTTTCCAATATAGTACAGAGACATCTATAGAATAGGGGTAACCTGGTGCTACAAGAGCTCCAACTATGCGTGAGGTTCAAGGAAGAACCGGACCCACATGTGTTTAATGTAGACAGCCTTCCGTTGCATTTAAATGCAAGAGGCTTCTTACGTGCCTCGAGCCTGTAACCTCCAAGTCACATGGCAGCAACTCCAATCGTTGTACCAACCCCCCCCCCTCCAAAAAACCCCTATAGAATAGCATAGCAAAAGTCCCCATTCCATGAAGATCGGATTCGTCATTCCAAATGAGCCCTAAGCCCAGAGAATATCAAGTAGGACTACCATCTGCAGTGATTCATGGTCATCCAGGCTTCATAAAAGATGCCAATTCCACGACATATGGTTCCTCTGGCACAAGAATATGACAAATATGAAACACAACGAAGAGAGAGTCTAAACAAGCTAGGTGAAGAAAAAGATAATGCAAGAGCACTAATTAACTGATCTTCCCAAAATAGGATCCAATCTCCACTCTTAAACAAGTAAACGAATTTGAGTTCTAAAAATATGAAAGCAAGGGAATATGATCTTCCCAACAGCTGGCATGAGTCGCGGAAGAGAAGATAACAGCATCCCATCCAGTACTTTTGAATTCCAAAATTGCTGAAATGACACTATGCCAAAGAGAGTGTGATTTAAAAGTGAAGCGCCAAATCTCTTTACAAAAGAAATGTTCCTTAAACTCAGATAACTAAGACCAGACCTCTTTCCTTCTTGGGATGGAAAACTCTCCCACACGGCTAAAGGATCCTTGCACACATCTTCTCCCCCCCCCCTCCTCCCCACTCACAGAAAATGAGACACGATACCTCGCTGGATATTAACAAAAGATAGATAGTAGATCCGGATAGAAAGACAGACCTTAATAGGGGTAATTCTTACCACCTCCCCCACAAAGAAATAGGCCCTCTTCTAGCCAACCCACCTCCATATACACACTCTCTTCACCAGTGGATCCCAAAAACAATCAGTCCTAGGATGTCCTCCCAACAGCAAGCCTAAATAAAGTCGCAAATATAACTAGCAATAATAGAAACAGCAACAACGTGATAATTTATTCAAATCCATCATCATAAAGGCCAAGTCAATAGTAGATTGACACAAATAATAACAATGATGATGATGATTAATCATAATGGAACTAGCAATAATAGAAACAATAACAACAATAGCAACATCAACAACAACAGCAAAGCCTTAGTCCCAACAACAAAATAAAAAGGCCAAAATATGTTTACCCCCCAAAGTATCCACTGTTTCCCACTTTGCACCCCCGTTTGAAAAGTCAGTCTATTTGGTACCTGAGTTTTCAATTTTTCCCACTTTACCCCCAGCTCAAACGGGCATTAGAAAACTAACGTTAAATTGCACGTGCCCTGTCACGTGATGGGCATTTCAGTCTTTTCAATGTAAATTGATTCAAACTGAAGTCATATTGAGGAAATAACTTCTAAAAAAAAGGAAAAAAGAAAACAAAAGAAAATATAAAAACAAAAAAATCACGTAACCCCCCATCCCACCTCCTTCCCCATCCGCATCGTCTTTCTTAGCCTACCCTCTCGCCCGGCGCCGTCTCCACCCATGACCCCACCTCCGTCATCTTCTTCGGCACCGTCATCATCTTCCCAACACCAAAACCCTCAACCTTCCTCATCTTCTCTGCCGAGTGTCCTTAGATCCAAACCTTTATAACCCAAATCAAGTTGGGTATGTCATGTAACCCAAATTAGATCTGATTTCAAAAATAGATCTAAGAGAAGCACACAAGGAATTAATGAAGAGTTTGAAAAAAAAAAATGCAGGGGAAGAGAGAGGGATAGCAGACCTTTGATTAATTTTGTAGTTGTTCTTCACAAGGCAACAATGGTATTTACATAGTACAGACAGAGATGTGTGGGGGGGGTTTGGTTTTTTATTTCAATTTTGGTTTGCTTAGTTTTGGTGGACTTTGGATTGTGGTGGCTGGGTTGTAGTTTGGTGGTGACAATTGCAGTGACATGATTGCTCTAATTCGATTGGGGGAATTAGAAATACTAGAACAAATGTTTCAGAAGATGACTTGCTCTGTTTTGATTTTTATTTAGCTCGAATTTGGAGATGAAGAATATTTTATTTTGAAATTGGTAGTTGGTGGTTGGTGGTGGTAATGCGGTGGTTCTGGTGGTGGAAATGCGGTGGTGATGGTGTCTGGGTTGAAAAAGACATAGGTGAAAAGACATTAAATCCCTCTATTTTGAAGTCGAAAGACAAAAACACCCATCATGTGACATGCACATGACCTATTATGTTAACTTTTTAACGCCCGTTTGAGATTGGGGTAAAGTGGGAAAATTGAGAACTTAGGTACCAAACAGACCGACTTTTCAAACGGGGGGGCAAAGTGGGAATTGGTAGATACTTTGGGGGGATAAACATATTTTGGCCAAATAAAAATAAAAATACAAGTAGAGAGCAAAAACATAGAAAACCTTCTTCATTTCATAGGCATTACAAAATATGATTGGGCTTACAATAACTGAAACAGCTACAGCTTAATTAAAGGGAAATCAATTTGATATTCATCCTTTAGAAGAATGATAGTGTAATAATAGATTTTCTTCTTTCTATTCTCACTTCTTCTGGTATCCCTCCTTATTCATGTTATGTTTTATTACTAAAATGTTTTCAGGTGCAAAAGGACTTTCTTTATCTATGCCTTCTGATACATTTTCAGAAATGCATGTAATTATGTGAAATATAACATACACGAATTTAGTTATTGCAGTAACAGACGAAGTATCTTGTACTTCATAGGTTATAATTGTTTCTTAAGAAAACCAATGTGTAATGTTGGATGATATCCATCCAACTATTACCTAGCACCTCTTAAGATCAAACAGTAAGTAGACAATGTAAAGAACAGACCACAACTCCCAACTATTTTCTGGTGTAAATGCTGCCAAAAGGAGTTGAGTGCAGACGAGTAATTAAGCAAGAAACGATTAAAGTTTGGAAAGATAATTAACCTTGTGAACCAGTATAGAGAGAACCGCTTCAGGGTCTACACTATCATAAATTTCATTGATATTATGTGCTGTTCCAAATTGCATTGTTCGAATCCTAAGTCGCCTTTTAAGGGAATATTTGGATCTGCAAAGATAAAACGTCATTAAGAGAAGGTGTGGTACATGTAAAAGCAACAAACAAGGTGAAGAAAACCCATAAAATTGTTAGAATGGATGGCATATATTTCGCAAGGCGAGTACGTGTCTTGGGCAGAAAAAAGAGCATAGTATTTGAGAATAATTGTCACAAGATGCTGGGTAGAACCACACTCTTCCTTAGGGAGACACACTTTAACTCAAGCTACTAAATGATCCTTTTTAACTACTTCCAAACATTTCTACGAAAATTCCTCATCAACCCCTCCAAGGCTTCTGTCACACAACCAGAATTTTAAACAGAAAAAGATTGTACACAGGAAAGTGAGTAAGACAAGCTCGAATAAGGTTGATATGCACTCCAAAATAAGCTCTCTTTCAGCTATCTAGACGCTTAAAACCCTCTAAATGCTCCATGATTTTCAGAGTAAAACACCATTAAATCTGATCAACAATAAGATGTACTCCCTCCGTCCCGCTAGTAATTGCACAGTTACTGTTTACGCGTGAATTAAGGAAAAAAATAATGGAGAAAATGTTGTGAGTATGAAAAGTGAGGTTGGAGAGAGAAAGTGGGGTAGGAAATAGTGATTTGATTGGTGTTGTGAGTATAAAAGTAAAGTAGGAGAGAGAATTAGAGAGAATTAGTGGGTGGAATAGTAAAGATTCTTTGTCATTTTAGGAAGTGTGCAATTTGTAATGGGACGCCCAATGAGGAAAGTGTGCAATTTGTAGCGGGACGGAGGGAGTATTTGCAACTCCAAAATTACAGCTATGAGCCAACAATACACGAGAAATGTATGCCGACTATGGCAGACTGCTATAAGATGGATATTACTATCATCTAATCATTGAGAATTGATGTGAGCACTTAAACAGTAATATCATATGACAGAAGCGGGGAAAAGTAAAATACAGCAGCATTAACCATACCTTGTCGCAGAATTTGGTCCAGTATTGGAAAGATCTTCTGGGGGCACAACAACCGTATACTGGAATGCCAACTGCAGCATAGGAAGTTCTGAAGTGTGTCTGCAGAACAATAATCCAGTGCCACAGAAATTTAAGTCTGTTTTATGCTAAAATACAAATGATAGGTGCACGTTGTAAAAGCATAGCAAGTTGTAGAAAATTTGAGAAAGGACATTATGTAAGACCAATGCAAATGAGAAAAAATAATCAAACTATGCGTTCAAATATTTAGAGCTTCAGAATATAAAATGCATCTCCCAACGTCATTTTTTTATCCAATGTAAGGGGAAAAGGAAGATAAAAAGAATTATGATCAAGTAGAAAACATGTAAGATGTAGTTCTGGGTGCAACCAGGTTGAAAAGCAGAAATCATTAACTCTCAGAGATTAATTTCCGTGTACAACTTCCAAAAGGTAGAATAAGATAAAGGAAAGTAAAAGGAACACACAAAAGTTATATACTCCAATCATTTATCGCCAAGAATTCTAAGTTCTTCGGAGGGAAATTAAGATCATATGCAGATCAGTACTTATCTTCGCATGTACTACAACATGTAACCAGAAAAGAAAAAGTTTATAGGGCCACTTGCAATTTAAAAAATCAAAGCTTCACCCAATTCGCATGTACTACAGCATGTAACCAGAAAAGAAAAAGTTTATAGGGCCACTTGCAATTTAAAAAATCAAAGCTTCACCCAATTTGCAATCCGGTTGAAGGAGAAAGTTTATAAGGCTAATTGCACTTTTGTAATGCAAACTTTCACCCAATTTGCAATTCAATTGATTTTTCCAATAGCGGTCGCCAACGTTGCATTTTTGTTGATATTTGCCTAAAAGTGTAATAGAAGTTGACAAAGTGGAAGGAAAATGTAACGAGCGTGTTTTCAAAAATGGCACTGTTTAACTACAGCCATTGTACTCAAAAGTGACATGGACAAAGGTTTATGTCACGTTATAAGCCTAAGAGGGTCAAGTGAACATCATGGGAATCTCTCCCTCCCTCCCCCTCCCCTTCCCCTCCCTCTCTCTCTCTCTCTCTAATATTACATAAACCTTTGTCCATGTTACTTCTGAGTATAATGATAACTTCTTGCTGCCTCATTACTTTTGAGTATAATGATTGCAGTTGAACTTTAGGGGTAGAAAATGCCATTGTCAATAGATGCTCGTTAAGTTTTTGGTCTATTTCCATCCAATTTGTTAACATCCGTCACATTATTAGGCAAATTGCAACAAAATGCAACATTGGCTACCATATTGTAAAAAATGCAACATTGGCAGCTGGATTGGAAAGGAGTACCAACTAAATTGCAATTAGCCTAAACTTAAAACTACAAATATATTGGGAGGCAATATTAACTTAAGAGAAAACAAATTGAATATCTAGATTAATTATAATCAGCTATTTTTGCCAATCCCTGTATCTCTTTTCATGATTTCTCGTATGTTAATCTAGATCTTCAATCTCCCTTTGTAGAGATAGATTTACATTTGCTTCTACGAATTTAAATCTGAATATTGTGACTATAAATCAAGCATTATACCATCTCAAGATTGGTATGAGATTTGCAGTCAGAGTTAAAAGTCCTATGTCTAGCCCATAGTTACCGGGACCTCTACTTCCCCCTTGTCCCACGCCCCGGATCACGCATCCCGAAATCGGGGTCATTTGCATCCCGGTTCTCTTGGGTACGCGATTGAGCATCGTCCCAGATTTTTTATATAAAAGAAGGTAGAATCTGAACTTCAATCGTCGTCGGTTAATTGAATATCATTTGGGGTCCTTTTACGGACTTTGCTGAAATTGAGAACCCTTTGATCTTTGTCGATCCAATGTTGACTTGAAGTGGAAAGCCTTTGAATCTTGGTCGGAATTGAAGTCGTCATTGGGATGAGAAGAGTCTAAATGGATAGGGAAAGAGTCTGAATCGCTAAGGAGGGGAGAAGTGAGGAGAATCTGGACTCTGAGGAAGAATCGTGGATATGGATGAAGAATGGTTTCCATGGATCGGGGAAAACGAATGTTGCAAAGTGTAATTGAATGGGACTCCACGTACAAAATTAAACCTAGAGAGGGGATATATATTACTTTCGCCTTCCCAAAAGCGTACCACGTTCCCAATTGGCGTACCAACTAATCCTACCTCTAACGTACCCAAATTTTTAAAGGTCATGTTCCTCGTTCCCGTTACCATTCTCATTCCCGTCCCGCGTCCCAAAACGTCTCACGTTCCTGTTAACTATGGTCTAGCCCAGTATCTTTGTGAAAGGCTGATTGAGGTTATTGGGGAGGCGTGGTTATCTCTTGCTCAGAGTTTGGTTCTTTTTACTAAATTTGAAGTTTTGGTAACTTCACAGTGCATGTTTTTTCCTATTCTTCGGTGCATTGGAACTGGAAGAAACCATAAATTTTGGGATCACTCCTAACTTATCGCTTACTAATATAATGGGTGGTGTGGTGCTTCTTGCTTCGCGGGGAGAGAGAGCAGTGTGCTATTACCTGATATGCAGCATAAGCCGGAATCTCTCTTCTTATATTTATATTGTAGGCAAATTACTAATAGGGGTCCAAAGTTCGGGGGTTGCACTGCAGGATCTAATGTTCATTTTAGCGATTAAGGGTCCAAAGTCACCAAATGTTGGGAGATAAGGATAATTTTTTTGACGGAATCGTTATAAATCACCGTTAAATAATGGCAATTTAGGGTTTGAAGTTATCAGCTATTAGTAAATAAGGGTCTCAAGTTATGAATTCTTAGCAAATAAGGGTCTGATTTAACTGAGATTTCTAACGACTCCGTCAAAAAAAACTTATTTGCTAACTTTTGATAAGTTTGGACCCTTAATCGCGAAAATAAAATATCAGACCTTGCAATGCAAACACCCCCCCCCCCCCAAAAAAAAAAAAAAAAAAAAACTTTGGACCCCAGTTTGTAATTTGCCCTTTTATGCTTTGTTTCTGCCTTTTCTGTTTTTCTCTTTCCCTTGAGATATACTTTATATCCATCCAGAACAGTTCTTCCCGATATAATTTACTTCTCCAAAAATACCAGTACTAAACCATCTCAAAAAGTAATTTGATGCAACAGAACAGAAAGGAGGATGAATCCAATGAGAAAGCGATAAAGAAGATGAAAAATCACCATTACACAAGTACAAACAACGGATATAGAGGGATTTTGATCCACCGATAAGGCCAACTGAATTCATACCAACTTTCTGAGAATGTGAGACCTCATCGTTCCCAATCATCCATTTGGATCTTTTTAAACATATTTATATTTGAATATCGATTTTCCAGGATAAAAAACTTGGAGCAATTAATTCATACTATAATTCTACAACCCATATAGTAGTCTTTCCCTTTTCCCCATGTAGCTCGTCAATGTAGCTCAGGCAACTGCTCAATCCAGATTTACATGATTGAAAAATTGAGCTGACAGTTTCACAGACAAGACTGGAATACGTCAAAACTTTAATGACGAAAGTGAAAACTACTGAAAGTCAATATCTCTTCAGCATGTGGTTTCATTATTTAACTTCCATGACAATTCAAATCCATGTTGCAGACCTTATAAGTTGCAACAGGCATTAATCAAAATCGGAAAAAAATCCCCAATGATGAATCTCAACAGGGTTCTGCGATTCTGTTGTTCTACTCATAGTGGACTTCTTTGTTATGTCCTTAAATAATACTCCCTCTTAAATAATACTCCCTCCGTCACAGAGTAAGGGTCTGAGTTTGACTTTACAAGCTTCGTAAGAAAAAGTAAATGTTGTGAGTACGAAAAGTAAAGTAGGAGAGAGAAAGTGGGTTGGGAGTTTTTGTTGTGAGAATGACAAGTGGGTTCCATTATCCATTTTAAGTAATAAAGCAGCTAAGAACCTTACTCTGAGACAAACCAAAAAGGAAAGTATGAACCTTACTCTGGGACGGAGAGAGCAGTTCTTCACTTACAAAAATTTGAATCTAAGTTCGAGAAAAAAAATGGAGCTGAGCTTGAGCGTGGGCAAGAGATCCGGCTCAGATTTCAACATTCAAGCCCAACAGCCGACTATGAGATCGCGAAAATTAAAAATAATAATAAGCCAAGCTTGAGCTTGAGCTTGAGCTTGAGCTCGAGCTTCAATCTCTGATTTTCAAACAAACCTGAGCAGAGATTGAGGTCTTCAATAACTTAAACGAGCCAAGCTTGATAATCTACTACTTCGCTCAGCCCAGCTCATTTACACTTTTAGATTATGTTATCAAGTTTTGATGCACTGTAATATCCATACTTGATTTACTTTCAATGTTTATTATAATCAATCTTATTGACCCTATCTAAAAATTATGGTGCACCATAGAAAAATTGATAAGTGCCTATTTTATAGGTACTTATAGCATCATATTTGCAGTATTTAGCTTAGTTTTAATTCAGTTTAGATCATTTCATATTATTATTCGCGGATATTATGCTTGGGTGGTGCTTTGTGGTTGAACATGATTTTTGGAGCATTTTTGGCATAGATTATTGTTCACGGAGTATATTGGAGTTTGATTGGTGTCTTGGAGCATTCTATGGGAGAAAAGGACTAAAAAGGAGCAATTTTAGGTTGGCACGGCCTCGCATACAAAGGAGCACAGCCGTGCAAAAGCATCAAGTCATTTCCGAATCGAATTGAAGAAAAAATTGTTTTGCGCAGCCATGCTGAAAATAGGCACACGGCCGTGCCATTTAAACAACACGACCATGCAGAATACAAGCACAGGTGTGCCAAGTGAAAAGTCAAGTGCCTTTTTGACGTGTCTTTTAGGAAGAGCCTTGAGTTTTGGCTCTTATGCTTATAAATAGACGTATATATCAATGGCTAGTGAATAATCCTTCATTTTATTGGGGTTGGAAATTCTGCACTAATGTATTTCATCTATGTAAATCATGTATCAATTCTTTTCCACCATGTCTTAAATCAATTCTTTTCTTATCCTTTTTAATGCCTGCGAATAGGAGACCTCCATATTTGTATGAACTCAGTTAATCAAGAGAAGTACTCAGCTGTGAATATTGATTAACAGAACCATATGAATTGAACTAGACTCTCAATTAATCACGTGAGTAGATTAATTGTCTAGGGAGATCATTTGGTGGAAAATACGTGAATTTAATATAAACTTAATGGGTTTTGACTAATGTACGAAACCATCGAGAGAAGGCCTTCTTAGTCCAAAATACGCGTGTTATACCTTGATCGTGAGAAATTAGCACAATTTAGCTTATCATCCTGGATTTATGACTTGAATAATATTATAAAAACAAGATTTATATGATGATTGCATATCGTTTGAATCCCAACCCTAAGAATATTTTTATAATAAAGTTCAATCCAGTTAGAGTAGTTTAGTATTTGTTTCTAGTATTCTTACTAAAACAAACAATTTCCTCCCAATCTTATTTATTAATCTCAATCTCAGCAACATTAACCTATAGTAACATTGTACTCGTGGGATTCGACCCGCATTCGCCTTTTCTATACTACATCTACACCGTGCACTTGCGGTATTAAAATAAGCGGTTAAGTTTAGGCTTAACAAACATCCAAGACCATCTTGATAGTAAATGTAGCTTATTTACAAGAAAACTACCCCAAGTCTGTGTTTGTTATTATTGCATATTCTTATGCTAACGAAGTGACCTATTGAATATTGTACTTGTTAATCTTTGAATGTTATATTCCAAGTAAGACTTGGAGTTCCTATCATCAATCCAGTATACTCCTATATGTTGGAACATGCCTACTATTCAACCATGTGTTAAGCCTTTACAAAAACATTTTGAAGCATATTTTTTTGCAGCCAAGCTTCGTTTTCATCCATAGTACTTTAAAGGGTGTTTCACTTTTACCATTACACTTTTTTCCTTTCAAATAAACCATTGTAGTTTGAATATATATCATTTTAACCCCAAAATAGCGGATTGAGGCACGTATTAGCTGTGTTACCCGGACTCTTCAAATATGTTTAAGTACCCATGTCCGACACGTATCGTGTCCGACAAGACACCCCGACACCCGCATTTTCATTCGGATACGACAAGAAAAATTAAAAAGAAAAAAAGGAGTGAGTTGACTTCATTTATAAATTTTTTACAAGTTTTAATGTTGTTTTACTTAATTATACATTATATCTTAGCAAAAAAAGAGTGAGTTGACTTCATTTATAAGTAAAGTATATAAATAGACTCAATATATTTTGTTATTAACGTATCCCCGTACCCGTATCCTAATTTTAGGACAGTGTCCCGGTGTCCAATTTTTTGAGAAAAAGTGAATCCGACACTAGGATCCGTACCCGTGTCGGATACCCGATCCCGAGTCCAGGTAACATAGCGTATTAGTCACGGATTTAGGATCGGATTTGGGGCTAAAATGATATATTTTCCAAAGTAAAATGGTTTTTTACGAAAGAAACAAGGTATAATGGTAAAAGTGAAACACGCTTGAAAATACAATGATGAAAACGGAGTTTGCCCTTTTTTACTGGCCTTATATTCCATGCAGCTTCCGTTCACGGATGAGTTTTGGCAGATTAGAGAAAAAAAGAGTTCAAATTTTGAAACTAGCTACTCATCCCCTTATTTTCTATCATTTCCAATGGAGCCAAAGGCTCACTACTTTTTGGTTTGGGAATATGATGGAATAAAACAAAATGACTCAATAAACTGTATGCGTTTTTTTGTTATGAAGCAGCAGTTAGTCCATGCAATTTTCGACGCAATTTCATCGTGGGTCATCCGAATTTGTGCTTTTATACATGGGCAAGGCCGCGTACATCTGATCCTCCCCTTACCCCACCGTAGGTAGGAGCCTTTGCAGCACTGGATAATGTTGTTGTTGTTTACTCATCCCCTCCCTTCTCCTCTGCCAAGATTCCTACCGTTATAGTCTCTTTTCGGACCTACATGCTCCATAACCAAGTTTACCACCGCCTTCCCTTCTTTTCTTCTTCTTTAGATTTAGAAAGCTAGTAACGGAATAGGTACCTTGAAGCGAGATTAGGCTGTTGTGATTGTGTAGTTCTTGTTTGACTTATATTTTATTTTTTTTGTGTAATTTGATGGACTCCGTGTCCGCCTTTGTATATCGTTTATTTTATTTAATATACTTCTTTCCATATCAAAAAGAAAATTGTATCATAGTTTGTTTTATCCGAAACTGTTTTGTGATTTAGGATATGCAAGGCCTGATTATACAACATTTATTGAAAATTAGTTTGAACTATGAATGGAGAAAAGGAGTACGGCAAAGAAGTAGAAGATTACAGAGTAAAATGTCTTTACCTGGAAAAGCCAGTATTGTTTGCAAAATCAAAGTCATATGCATAAGTCGCAAAAGAATCGCAACAAATAACATGCTGGACATTTTCGTACTGTGGATCAGGGAAGAAATGACCATACTGCAGGAACAGATTGCCTATGTCAGAGAGTGCAAAAAAGTAGAATGGAAAATTATTATAAAAAAGAGAAAATAATAATAAGTAAACAATAAAGTCACTAACAGAATTTCCAGATTTGTATTCACTTGATGTCCTCAGGCGAAGTACACAATTAAAGGCATATGGACGACTTAGCATTCGGTACCTGGAAGAAGTTCATATTCATATTATCTAAACCTACTAAATATTCTTAAATTGGTCAACAAACTTAACAATATCCAGCTGACTAAGATTTTTGGCAACTGAAAAAGTATTTAGTTCATATTTAACCTGGATAAATAATAATGCTGCTTTGTAAAAGTCAATAGCATCCTATGTTTTCTATTACTCACATGTCTTGAGGAAGCGTTGAATCATCGGTACTTGAGTACAAAAACAATGAACCTCCACTATCGATACTAAGAAACTTCAGGGACGCCAAATCTGTGTACTCATTTGTAACAGCAAATATGTCCACACAAACACCTGCTTGTACAGCGATAGCAGCCTGTAAAATATATGTAAATGCTTAATTTCTCAAATGCATACACAGAAGAAATACAAGTTTTAGCCAAGTACGTACCAAATCTCTGTAGAATGGCGTCTGCTCAGGAAGTAAAGCAAGATCAGCATCCTCTCCTTTACTAGCATATTGCTCACCATAGCGTCTTGTGTCCAGCTGACCAGGCCCGAAATCAGGAGGTCCAGATAGAAAGGCGAAGACTCTCGCTGTAGTTCAATGAGAAAGATAGCATACATCATTTGTTTGAAAATAAGAAAGAAAGAAGAGGATTGACAAATAACGGCTGCAACCTGGAGGTCTCTAATAAGGAAAACATAAACACGTTGGAAAAAACATAAAGTAACTCATCAAACCTAAGGCGAATGTGTTGCCGTATTCTGATCCAAGATATGTAAAAAGAGATTCCATTGCTGTTCCAAAACCTCGCCCTCCCAACAGAACTCCATCAGATGTTTGACCTCCAGTCGTACTTCTTTCCCAAGATGTTGTTGGCTTTAGAGTTTCAAGTGCCAAAGCAATACGATCCTTACAAGTATCCACCTACAACGAAGTTAATGAGCCTTAAGGGCACAATCAAGTAATCATATGCAGAGTATATCATGCAGAGTACTTATTTCCCAGGATGTTGTGGCAATTCTTATCCATGGGTTACCCATCAAATGTTTATGATGTTTTGGACTATTGTACAATGTACCAAATTGATACAATGTACAATAGTTTAAAGCCCTACAATTTTAATGGATAACAGCCATTGGGTAACCATTGCCACCCCTAATCCCGAGCAAGAAACCAGGCCTCCATAAGAGAGCATGACTTCACCTACCTAAAAAGTAAACATAAGTCATGGAGCAGGAGTCTGTCAGGCAACATACCGGAGCCAAAAACGAAAAGAAAGGCATGACATCCTCAAGCTCCATAGGCAGGGTGCCATCAGATTCTTGGGGAATAAAAACGTTTTTTACCACTGGGATGGGCCCCTGGACATCATACAAACCTAATTTGTGGCTAAATGTAGCAAGCCCAAAAAGGGAACCAGGCCCAAGAGCTGTCATGAACCAACCAATTTTAGCATTACAAACTTATATATAATCACAAGATAGTTACATGTTCACCAAAAATACACACACACACAAACATACTCCCTCCGTCCCATTAATATATGTTTACAAAATGGAGAGTGCATGGTAATTAAGAAGAATTGTTATATGAGTAGGTGTTGTCAGTGGTTAGGAGAGAGAAAGTGGGGTAGGAAATAGTGATTGGATAGTTGTTGCGAGTATGACAAGTGGGTCCCAATTAAAGAAGTATTATAAAATTTCCATTTTAGGAAAGTGTACTTATCAATGGGACACCCAAAGAGGAAGTTTGTAAACTTATCAATGGGACGGAGGGAGTATATGTAAATAGAAAGATAAAGTCTTAGAAATAACCAACCTTCCAAAGCTGCCAGCAAAGCACTTTTTGTGAGTTCCAAAAATTCTTCTGATGCTAGAAATTTTTAAGGTAGACAATTAAATTAGCTATCTTCAATTTAAGGAAACTACAGAAACAAAATAAGCTGGGAGAGTAAAGATATGTATCATAAACTTGATGAAAAGATGTTGAAGAAAACCATGCTCTCAACAGGACAATGAAAAAGTATAAATGGATTTACACAACCATAACAAGACAGAACTATTTTTACTAATATGATATATCCTCGTCTTATTATAAAAGGGTTCCAATAGGGTACAGGTTACAGCCAGGACCATGTAATCATAAGCAAATAAAACGGTTGCCAATAGGCCTGTCAAACAAGCGGGTTTAGTCGGGGTAAAGCGAGTCGCGGGTTGAAGCGGGTTATGGGTTAAGACGAGTCCAACCCGGCACAACTCATTTAAAGCTGCGGGTCAAACGAGTCAACCCGTGAGTTTTTAGTTTCGACTTTTTTTTTTTCAGAAATGTGGTCTGCTCCACAGATTACCAAAAAAAATTATCCCTCTTACCTTCATTATAACTGGTCGGATTGACCAGGCTGACCAGGGACTTTTCTTTGAGATTTTTTTAAAGATTTTTTTTTTTGAGATTAATTTTTTTTCATGGAAAGATTAGCCTGATCAAATTACAAACCTTGTGAACCTTCCTGTAGCAGTGCAATTGCAAAAGAGAAGGAACAACGAGAAAAACAATAGAAGCCCATAAGAAGAGAATCTATGTATAACTCGGTGATAAAAAGTACTCCCTCCCAAAATGAATGACCATTTAGTTTTAAGGGTCATTAAAAATGTTGATTTTTAATAGAAAAAAAATCATAAACATTCTTGCTATTCACTTTCAAAATTTTAGCTTTGCAAAAATATAATGAGCTATGAAAAAAAAAATCATTTAGGGACAGTTTTTTGAAGGACAAGTTTCAAAAGGTCATTTGTTTTGGGACAAAAATAGTCATTCAATTTGGGACAGAGGGAGTAAGAAAAGCACTGCGGCATAAACTACTTTGTACTCTGGTGAGTGGTGATTAAATATAGTCAAAGAGGCGTATTAACTACTCCCTTCCTTCCAACCAAAGAATCCACAACCCATTCCTGAAAGTCAACATGGTACTAAACCAAACCAAAACATAACATTCATACATACCTTTATTATTGTTTAAGAATAAACTCTCATCAATTGAAAGCTATATTAAGAACTACAATGGATTGCAACATTTTTACTTTGTGATGAACTAATATAACACAGAAATTTATTAATATTTGGGTCAAAGTCTAATAAACTTGACCCAAACAAGTCAAAAGCTGGACTCTTTGACTGTAATGAAAATTGGAGGGAGTACTTCCGCAAATAAATCCTATCATTCATAGTTAATGAAATAAACTAGCTAAAGTAAATTACACTAGTTAGTAGTTCATGTACTAAACTGACATGCCTCAGGTATAACCATTGCAACCATTGATTGAAATTGTTGACATTGTCAACAAAATACCATGTTTTTATTGAACCATATAAACTAGATAATGAATGAAAGTATTTAAATAAAACTTACATGATAAATCAACAGCAGCAACATATACTGGTCGAGCATGCATACCATCCTCCTCAGAACCTTCCACTGCAAAAATAAACATAATAAAGTTTGGCTCTGATGAAGCGAGGCCATAAGAACTTGAAACCACATTCATACATGATGGACAACGGATCTTCATACATTTAATGAGAAGCTGGTGGTGTCATAAAAAGTAATTGCTTCCAAAGTAGAAGTTTGCCAACAACTATTCTTACTTCCCTGAAGGGAATCTACAGAAACAAGAATCAGTCCATGCTTACTGCAAATATGTAAGTAACTAAGAAAGAGACTTATAATCTCCTTCAGGCGTCAGATGACTTTTCAATTTGCTTTCACAAGCAAATACACACACACATACATATAGAAGAGGGTTCAACTTACACTGATGTAAACAACACTGAAATGTTGCATCACTCAAGGAAAAAAACCTACATCCACAATTCTTTGATCCAACCATTCACTCAACTACTTACTCACAATATTATGTACGCACAAAAAAGCCAATAATATAATTACATACATATATGTGTCTCAAAGAATGAGCTCTATACAGAACATTACATGTTTTATGAAACTGTGGAAAATATAGGTACATATTATGGCTATAAGATTGAAGAAAATGTGGATACTGAACACATGATCAACTCAACCTTTCCATGTACATGATAAACAGTGACAGCGTTGAATTAAAGAGTTGGACAGAAGAACTGTGACAGTAGAAGAATATTTTTCCTTTTTATAAAATAAGAAGATTTCTTAGAAGGGAGAATAAAGTACAAGGAGTAGAGGACAAGATGTCTTCTCAAAACAACATAAAAGAGAGAAAATACAAAGTAGCCTGATAAACTACAAAAACCAGATGGATGTAAAGCAACTCTCCACTCTCTACACAAGTTTGTAATAGATAACCCTCGATAAGCTCCCATAGTTGATGCCCACACGGAAGCAAGAAACATAATCCTCTCTTTGAGTAGAAAGATAAGATAAAGATCTATTCTCAAAAATCCTATCCATATACACCACAACGTCGCAAATACCCCACACTTCCATAATCTATTAGCATCACTATCCTTACAAAATCCCCAAAATCGAGTTTGAAGGAATCCATTTACCATTGTAAGGCACATTCAATTCTCCCACAATATAGAGAACAACTCACATCAGAGTTTCCAAGCAACTGAAGAATGCAAGAAGAGATGATCATGAGACTCACTTCAACTATAGCACATCACACAAAATGTATGGGGACTATGATGCTCAGACTCGGGTACAAGGGTCCGAGTGTCGGGTACGGATCCGAGTGTCGGGTACGGATCCGAGTGTCGGATACTTCAAATTTCAAAATTACGGACTCGGGAACACGGATTAGAAGGGTCCAAATATGAACTCGGCATATAAAAACATATTGATAAAAATTAGTACATTTCATATTAAAAAGATAATCCATTTACTAAAAATAAAATGTAAATTTCTTTAAATTTCTTATGGGGTGATAAAGTAATACAGTAATTGCAATGCTCTCAATAAATTTAAAATGGATACCCAATTTAAAATACAATAACAAAAGAAGTCAATTTTTTAGAATTATGCACAGTCAAACTTGTGGATAGCCGGCTGTATCCACTCCCCACCACCCATAAAACCCTTTAATTTCTTCTCTCCTCTCCGCCCCTCATTTTCTCTTTCAATTTTATCGCTTCGTTTCTATCTCCGTTTCTCTCTCCTCTGCGTTTCCTGGGAGGAGACCTCAATTTCTCTCTATCTTTAGATCTTCAAACGTCGACCAACACCGATAGATGACCCAGGCGACCTTCACCAATTGACGACGGCGATTTCCGAAGGCGATTGACAACAACGACCTTTCGCCACGATGACGACCTCAACAATCGAGCCAATTTCTGAGGTAAGTGCCAAGTCATCTTTCTCCTAGCCACGTCCGACGCATATCCCGTGTCTGTATCTGTGTCATGTCGTGTCGACACTGGTTTGACGCCCTAAAATGGCGAGTCTGAGCATCATAGTCTGGGGATAAGGCCTTATAGGGGTGTTGCCGTTCTCGGATGTATACGTGTTCAAATGATTAAACACTAAAGACCACACAAAAGCATTCAATTTCAAGGGACTTTTGGCTTCCAAACAAAATCATGCAAGGTAAAATGAATTGTATAGATAATTTAAAAGTGAACAAGAAGTGAATCTATCTTTAGGATCTAAAGTCCAAAGTCTCTTATCGAAACGCTCCTAATGTCATACCAAACTCTATGAAATGAAAGACATTCAAGTGAAACCACCATCTCTTGAGGTTCTTGATCGGTCGGAACATTTCTCTAATTAGTAAATGGCTAAAGATTTCCTCGAGAACCTCACAATATTTGACATAGAGTGATTAAGAGTAAGTTTGGGATGCACATCAACGAATGGGGTCCTTCTTTCAGTGGTTCAGGTACGCATAAATGTCCATGGAAATTTATCCATCAGTGTCACCGCCTATCAATCCTATTATTCGTTTGAAGGTTGGTAATTGGTGTGCCCTAATTCACTGAACTCGTGTTTGCAAATCCAGTTCAA
Organism: Adenophora triphylla var. japonica; assembly: GCA_022495995.1. Classification (NCBI taxonomy): domain Eukaryota; kingdom Viridiplantae; phylum Streptophyta; class Magnoliopsida; order Asterales; family Campanulaceae; genus Adenophora; species Adenophora triphylla. The sequence goes on along the minus strand of JAFEMH010003113.1, from coordinate 34,781 downwards.
AGGCTTTGAGAGAGGTAAAGATGGAGTGCATCTATGGGACTATGGGGTATCAGGCTATCAGCAATCTTTTGGTGTTTATGGATGGAGAGGAATAATAGGATTTTTCGAAATCGGCATCTTCCGAAGCACTTACTCGTGATTTCTATTTGCTTCTCTGTGGACGTCAGCTAACGGGAATTTTCGAGAATTATCTATTTCTGACCTAAAGTGAGATTGGGCTGCTGCAATTTTGTAGTTCTATTATTTTGTTGATTTTTTTTTTAATGGACTTCTAGTCCTTCTCTTGTACATTCTCCTCTTTAATATAATATACTTCTTTTCTTATAAAATATTAAAAAAAATCACTTTTAGGAAGATACTTGGTTAGGTAATGCTCCTCTAAGAGATGTATATCCTCGTTTGTATCGTCTTTCATTACTTCTTTGGGCTCCTAATGTTGATTTTCGGGTGTTTGGGGAAGGGTGTTGGAACTTCTTGATTTTTTTATTTCCCAATCTCAATGATATAGAATCTGCTAATGTTGGTGATCTCCTTGCTTCTTTATCTCATAATAACTTGTCATACAAACATGATTTGCGTTTATAGTCTTTAAAGGGCTCCGGAATTTATTCTATGTAAATAGTTTCTTCATTTCTCTATCAGGAGCCCTTTCCCAACGTCTTTTCCCCTTGCATCTTATATGTTGAAATCGAAATCTCCTTTCGAGATTTAGGATTTGTATGAATTTTGTTGCTTAATAAACTCAATACTAACGACAAGCTTCATATTTGCAGGCCTTCGAGGTGTTTATTGCCAAATTGGTGAGTGAATTGCAAGGAGTCTAATGAGACATAAGATCATCTCTTTCTCCATTGTAATAGAGCTCGATACCTTTGGAACTGTTTCTTAGAGGTGGCTGGAGAAGTATGGGTGAGCCCCAGATCCATTTTTTCTAATAGAATCTTCTTTTTTAATCAAAAACAATAAAATTTGAAACAATTGAGGGCAAGACACACAAAGGAAATTAGTACCAATGTTCCAAGATCGAATGCGCTCACCATTCTCAACACATAAGCGAATATAAGAACTGAAAAAGAGATAGACAAGAATAGATAAATTATCAGGGACTTGCATAAGAGGTAGAGATTAAAATACATGCACCTCAGCCATTACTCTAAATTCCTCGAAGATAAGAATTGAAAAGGAGATGACATGATTAGATAAATTACTAGTCACTTGCATAAGAGGTAGAGGTTAAAATGCCTACATCTCAGATATTGCTCTAAAGGGAACGCCAAAAAACCATTTACCGACTAGAGAATTGTTCTCACAAACCATTTTAATGCCCTCTTCCTCATTAGGCCATCGAACCTTCTCCCGCATCAAAGTTATCCTTGTGCCCCTTGCCTCCTCAAACCTACAAAAAATGACACGTAATACCTGCATCCTATTTGCAACCTAAATTGGAACCCCTAAACAAAGAAAGATAATTGGGATACTAGATAGACACGCCTCTATAAGGGTAATCCTATCCCCAAGGAGAAAAATTCCCTCTTCCACCATCCAATCGTTTCTCTACCATCGGGTCTCCCAAAACCTCTCTACCCATGCCCGCCCAAAGGTAGACCTAAATAAGTGCAAGGTCAACCCTTAATTGAGCACCCAATTAATGAAGCATACTCTCTCAAAACCTCCTATACTAGGTTAATTCGAGTAACTCACACTTAAACAATCAACCTTTAGCCATGAAACTTGCTACAAAATTTCAAAAATTATGATCAAAATTGGGAAAACCCAAAATCCCTTCGATGAGAGAAGAATCGTATAATCCGTATAGTGCAGATGAGAAACTCGAACATCGTCCCTTCCTACTAAGCACCCACCAATAACGCCCCTCTCCTCACTCTTTGAAATCATCTTCCGACTCAGGCAGCACATCTACGAGAAACCATAAACCAATTCTTAGGCTCCCTGTTCACTATGACTGCTAAGGATGTGAAACCGAAAACCCGTGAATCCACAGAATCCACAGTCGCTACCTGAGCACAAACCCCTTCTTCATAACCAAATCTAAGAAACCTAATTGACCCTATCATATGCTTTCCTCAAAGTCTAATGGAGACAAAACCCCTTTCTCCCTCTGCTCTTCACAATAAGAAAAACCCAATTAACCCTATCGTATGCTTTCCTCAAAGTCTAATGACAGTCCCTTCTGCCACTGCTCTTCAAATTGTAACCACCTCTTTTGCAATCAAAATCGAGTCTAGCAACTGACGTCCTGCAACAAAAGTCAATTGTGAACTAGTAATAGTACTGCCCAAAACAACTACATGTCTCCGAACAAAACCTTAGTTATGGTTTTATAGATACTAGTTACCAAATTTATCGGTCTGAAATCTCTTACCTTTGATGATTTGTCTTTCTTAGGATTCAAGCTAATGATAGCAGAATTTATCCTTTGACAAATAATAACATTGCAAAAACTCTGGAAAGAAAATTTCATTAACTACCTGAATAACATCCCAGCACTTGTGATAAAATGCCAAGGTTAACCCATAAGTATATTGTATATGTAAAGTTGCCTTGAATAAAACACATGTTTCATGCGCATTCTCCTTGAAAGTGTAGCTGAACTCAAGATTAATACTCCTGACATGCTTGTACTAATTCAAGGAATAAAATAAGTCTATAGAGAATCCATGTTTGACCAAAAGTGACACATGTCATACAGCATTGGAGTTAATGAATATAAACTCAAATACTATGAACTAGCTTTACGATCCGAGAAAAAATCAGTTACCTTTTGGGTGTGTTTGGCAACTTAATTCCAAGTCGTGAACTAATTCCAGGAAGAAAAGAAGTCTAGAGAGAATCCATGTTTGACCAAAAGTGTCGCATTTCATATGGCATTGGAGTTAATAAATATAAACTCAAAAACTGTGAACTACTTTTAGCATCCAAGAAATATCATAACCTTCTGGGTGCGTTTGGCAACTCAACTCCAAGTAGTGGAATTGAAACTAGTAGAGCAATTTGATATCAGCAAAATTATTTCCGATTACAAATTGAAGACTTCGAATTGGGTTGCCAAACATACCTCTATCTAATAATAATTCAACCATTGGGCAGAATCAGCCACGTTAAAGCAGTATACAGTTTGCATGAAACTTGTAGCAAATCTAAAGGAACTATATCCCCAGTTATCAATTCAACCAGCTTACAGCTACAGAATCAGTCACCTTAAACGTAAGAACATAAAATTCAGCTCAATTGATATTGAATCTTGATAATCTAAACATTAAAGCATCTTTGGAACGGTTAATTAAATAAGAGAAAATCACAGAGAGAGGGATTACAAGGCAATTCGAGATCAATGAAGGAAGACATGTTCTCTGGACAAGATTGAGGGAGGGAATAACGAGAGATTGTCTCTGTGGTGAGTCCATTTAGGGTTCCACACAGCGCGCAAGTCCACGCCCACTGCTCCTGGTCGCAGTAGGTGTTGTAGTAAGCGTAACAATTCTCGCACCTCGGGATCAAGTGCCCGTCCGATCCGTACACCGGCGGATTCCCGTTCTCGTCCTTTGCCGCGAAAGGTGTCACCGTCACTCCCCACGGCAGTCCCGACGATTCCTGCGCGTCAAGGTCCGCCGGAAACCGACCCGTCGTTGCTCGGAATGCCATTTTCACAGATGGTTGAATATTGAGGGCAATGGTTTTATGTGAGGTTTATTGAAAAGAAAATGGGAAATAGCACTTTCCACCAAATTTACACGAAATTGTAATTTAGGACCTAATGTTATACTCCCTCCGTCCCACCTCAATTGGTCCATTGAGGTGGGACACGATTTTTAAGAAAAATTATTAAAGTGGGTAAAAATTAGAGGAGAGAGAATGTAAAAGTTAAATGTGTGGTAGGAAATAGGAGAGAGAATGTAAAAGTTAAAAATATTTAATAGGAGAGAGAATGAGTGGGAGGAATAGTAAGTTAAAGTGGGTATAATGAATGGTTTTTTTGTAAATATATGGAGATGATAAGGGTATTAATATAGGAAAAACTTTCCATTTAAGGAATTGACCAATTGAGGTGGGACGTCCCAAAAAGAAAAGTGGACCAATTGAGGTGGGACGGAGGGAGTAATATTTATAATTTAGTACTATGGTCAAGTTTTTGTTGCAATTCAAGGCAAAATGAATAATACTTAACGAAAGCTAACGAAATAGACGAAAAGTGTAACTAGCATCTTTTAAATTCACGAGTTGCTCTTATGTAGAACTAGTTTTTTCATAACATTATGAAAAAACTAGTTTTTGGAGCGGGTTTAAACTTATGATACGCGTATTGAACCGGAGACCGGTTCAGTAACGAAATTGAACCGTCTTTTGTCAACTCAAATCCAAACGAACACACAGTAAAACACAAAGTTACGGCGCCGCAACAGAGAAATTCATCGAGCTAAATCAAAATTCAATCGAAAATCATTCTGTTTCAGACAATTTAGGTAATATATGATTCACTGTCAATTATAGACTATGAATTCATATATTTACAATCATTCCTAGTTGTTTTATTCAATACTGGCAATTTTTGATTAGGTTAAGATGGGCTTACGTGATTTTGAAGGTGAAACTGGAAATAATGCTACTGTAATTGATTGAATTCAGCACGAAGATGAAATTGGAGATAATGCTACTGTAATTGATCGAATTCTGCACGAAGTTGATGATAATTACGATACAGGTAAGCCAAATTCATAATGCCAGTTTTTTTATATATAATGCTAGTACATTGGTTTTGATTGTATTTCTAATACCAATGTTTTTATAATATGTACCAGTGATTTTGCCAGTTTTTTGTTATTATATTTGCCAGTTAGTGTAGTTTGAAGTGCCAGTTTTAATTTTTTTAATTTGTCAGTGATACTTTGTTGATTGAAGTGCCAGTTTGTGTTACTATGAGTGTCAGTATTACTTATTTTAAGTACCAGTTTGTGTTATTTGGAGTGCCAGTCTTACTTATTTGTAGCTTCAGCCACTGTCTTGTTATTGAAGTGCCAGATAGTGTGGTTTGAAGTGCCAGTTTTAATTTTTAATGTGCCAGTGTTTTTTATAATATTATCCAGTGAGTGTTGTTTAGAGTGTCAGTGATACTTTGTTGATTGAAGTGCCAGTTTGTGTTATTTAGAGTGTCAGTATTACTTATTTGGAGTGCCAGTCTTACTTATTTGTAGCTTCAGCCACTGTCTTGTTATTGAAGTGCCAGTTAGTGTGGTTTGAAGTGCCATTTTTAATTTTTGAATGTGCCAGTGTTTTTTATAATATTGTCCAGTGTGTGTTGTTTAGAGTGTCAGTGATACTTTGTTGATTGAAGTGCCAGTTTGTGTTATTTAGAGTGCCAGTATTACTTATTTGGAGTGCCAGTCTTACTTATTTGTAGCTTCAGCCACTGTCTTGTTATTGAAGTGCCAGTTAGTGGGTTTGAAGTGCCAGTTTTAATTTTTAAATGTGCCAGTGTTTTTTATAATATTGTCCAGTGAGTGTTGTTTAGAGTGTCAGTGATACTTTGTTGATTGAAGTGCTAGTTTGTGTTATTTAAAGTGCCAGTATTACTTATTTGGAGTGCCAGTGTTACTTATATGTAGCTTCAGCCACTTTGTTGTTATTGAAGTGCCAGTTAGTGGGTTTGAAGTGCCAATTTTAATTTTTGAATATGCCAGTGTTTTTTATAATATTGTCCAGTAGTGAGTGTTGTTTATAGTGTCATTGATACTTTGTTGATTGAAGAGCCAGTTCTTCCTTCAAATACCTGGAAAAATATATACAATTGATAAGTTTATCTTTAATGGTGAAATAGTGATAAGTTTGTCTGTAATGGTAAGTGCATTGAATTCATTGACCATAAGTTGTTCCATGGACACATGTCCATAAGCAGTAGTGCCAAATTCAAATGCATGCACTAGGACAGGTGTTCCAAGTTGAGTAATAAAAAAACAGACACGGATTCAATAGTTATCCCAACTAGTACTGTTCCATTTTGTCCATAAGCAGTAGTGCCAAATTTCAACTGATACCACACGGATTCAATAGTTAACTCCATTTTATCAGTATAAATATGTTAGAACTTCACTTCTTTTTTATTTCTAAATTTCATCTAAAAAGCAATCAATTACTCGATATGAGTACGAGTAGGTCAGTCAAGTCTGAGCAAAAGGTTGAAGATTATGAAGAAGAAAGAGCTGCTAAAAAAATTTCAGATATCTTAGAAGATATTAAGGAGGGATCTTATAGTTTGAGGAACAGGTCAGGTGAACTCCACTGCCCATTCTGCTACCTCAAGAACAGCAGGAAGTCATCATGGACTTGGGATTCTATTCTGGTGCATGCCAAGGATCGTGGGGCATCTAAAGCTTATGGAGAGAGAGAGATGTATTCCCACCTGGCTCTGCACAAGTATATGACAGACCACCATTAGTATTCCAGTGAATGTTGTTTGAAGTGCCAGTTTGTGTTATTTAGGAACATCAATTTCATTTCCTCTTTGTGTGTATCTTTCCAGTACTTGTTATTGATTGTGCCAGTGTTTAATATTTTTTAAGTAGTGCCAGTTTTTGTTATTGAATATGCCAGTGTATAATATTTTTTAAGTAGTGCCAGTGTTTAATATTGAATATGCCAGTGTTTGTTATTGAATGTGTCAGTGACACTCTGCTTGACTTTTTGGTTTTCTTATTCTTTTGGGTGTAGGATTCCTCTTCATCGGAGGAGAATTCCACTTTCTGCTTTTGTTTTCTTCCTTTCTTGACTTTCATGTCATGGAGCTCTTGCATGAGGGCGGCCATTTGGGCGTTTTGCTCATCGATTTTCTTACTTTGTTCATCCAACCTAAGCATGGCTTCGATGAGTTAGGCCTTAGCTTCGTTGATTTCGGCCTCGGTGGTAGAAGGAGAAGCAGACATTGTGTCGAGCTTTGGCGAAGAACCTAGACGTGTAGCAACCGTGTTAAACCATGATCGAGTCCCAACAAGTCGACTAAATAGGGTGAATGAAGGCTTTGAAGGTTTTGGCCAAAACACAAATAGACCGAATACTTGTCTCGCATGGGACAAGTAGTCTCGCGCGAGACAACACCACGGAAAGTCACATTTTTCTGATTTTAATCCTAATTTTGGTCGGACGGAAAATCCGTTTTGGGGGTTTCTAACGTTCAAGAACCAAACCTAAGGACCTAGGGGTCGAAGTAATCTCAAGTAACATCAAGTTTTGTGCAATAAAATTGGTGAGAAATTTTTCTCTTTTAGGGGCAAATTCGAAGGGACAACCATAAGGACATTTTCGAAGGGACAAATTCGAAGTGACAATTTTTTGATTTCTTTTCCATGGATTATTGCACAAAAAATGATCTTGACAAGAGATTACAAGGACTCCAAGATCAAACCGATCGGTCACGGAGTGTCTTAAAAAGTCAATCTACATGATATGTGGCGATGCAGGGCTGGAAGGCTAGGCTCCCCGCGATATGACAATCTAGATGGATTGAATACGCGGAGTGGGATGATCCAACTTCGGAGAGACCGGCGACTAGGTGGTTACCGTCATCGGTCCTTAGTGTGGGTCCCGGGTTAATCAGGGTATGTAGTGCAATGACAGTTATAATATGAGTGCGCGTGTGTGAGAGTCAATCTAGGTGATAGAATAAAATAAAAAGTTTTATTTTTTTGAAAACTAAAGAAAAATAGATAGTGGCTGCACCAAGTGGTCGCCTACATTTCTCCCAAATTAGGAAGACTCAGGCCGTCGTGGTTCCACTTAAAGAGATAGAAAAAGAGAATTAAATTAATTAATTTTACAACTCCCGAGTCCTCCATGGACCGGTCTTTAAATCAAAAAATCAATCACACGCAGGTATATAGTTCAAGTAATAAATTAATTATTCTACCATGCAAAATAAAGTTAGAACAAACAAAATAGAAATAATAATTTATTTTGACTTTTTCGAATTTTTTAAAACTTTTCTGTAAGTTTTGCCTTTTTTTTTAATGGTTTGTAGTCAAAATTTTAAGGTTTTGAAGAAAAAGTCAACTGCCCAAAAAACGTTGGAGAAAGTCAAACAAGGAGTTTTTTTTTTGTTTTTTTTAATAAGGCCAAACATTGCAACTTTGACCTAGTCCCTTTTTTCTTTATAATGCCGCCGCCGTCAGAAAGTAAGCAGATTATTAGTCTCGCGCGGGACAAGTATTCGGACACTAAATTTTTTTTTTTACGAAAACAGTATAGAAAAATTCGAAAAAATCCAGAAAAATCAAAATTTTTGCAGAAAAATAAAAAAATTGATAATACTCAATTGTGTGCAAGTCTAACCCTCTTAATAAATTCAATTCCCCAGCGGAGTCGCCAAAACTGTAGCGTTGATATTTTTTGATATAACAGAGTCGCCACTTATTATTTATTTAGGAAAACAATAAGAAAAACCCTTCTTGATTTTAAAGAGATTTGAGGGTTCGGGGGTTAAGTTATGGAATGGGAAGGTCGAGGAGCACCCATTCCACCCAATTTGGAGATCGGTCTTGCCAATTGAGTATTACCAATCTTTTCAATAAATAAGAACAAGAAAACCCTAATTAATTTCTTAATTAGGAATGTCGGATTGTATGCTTCGAGATCGCCTCCATGGATTGAAGGGACTCTAGGCTAATCCTTTTGATGGGATTAAACTACTCTAAAAGCCAATAGAGAGGTTGAGAAGGAGAAAGTAAAAGTATAGGAGTTTACCTAACGTTTGGAAAGTATTTGATTTAGAACGTGGTTCTAAGATGTCTTCTCGGTCGAGAAGTGATTCGGCAGAGCTTCGCCTTGATGTTAGGCTTGAGCCTTGATGTTCGTCAATCAACGTAGTTGATGGACGAATTTAGGAGTTGTTTGTGAGTGATTTGAAGGAATCTTTCAGGGAGAGAAACCAACAAATAGTGTGTGTTATGTGTTTTCGATCGTGGATCGGGGACCTCTGAAATAATGAAAGCTATCAGTTATTTATAGGGGTTTAAGAGGTGGATTAATGACTTGGTCACCAAGATTAGAAGACTCAAGGAATGTTCCAGAACTCAACTGTGATTGGATGACCAGATTGATAAGGTTTTATCTCGAAAGAGGTTGAAACGGAGAAGGAGAGTGATTCTGCATGTCCTGCAGAGGGCTTGTCTCGTGCGAGACACGTATGTCTTGTGCGAGACAACTAGTCGGTTGACTATTTTGTCCTCTTCAGTTATTCCGTTAGTCAGTTAGGTCCAAAACTAACGAGGTTTGTTAGAAACATAACGAAACATGATGAAATTGACATGCTTTCATCAAAACATAAAAAGAGACGAAAAGTAGTGTAATCATGATTTATTGGTTCAGAATAGGGTGTCTACAGCTAGGGATTCACTCTTTGGCTCGAAAGGCGTATACGGGATACGATTTAGTGTTTGGGAGGTGTTTCGAAAGTGTTTGACTCGTGTTTGGTTGGAAAACGTGGTTTTCACGCAAATTGAGGCATTTTCGGGGCTCGGGAGGGGGTTAGGCTGCTAGAACTGTGGGATTTTGAGGAGGGGTAATAATTTTGTGACCTTTTAACTGGATGACAGCCTCTGTATTTATAGGGGGTAATTTTACAATACAGGCCGGACGGCCTAATCTTTAATTTGGGGGGTTTTTTGGTATTTTGGAAATTTCAGGGGCTTGATGAGGATTTTGGTTTTTCATGCAAAACTGGCCGGACGGCCTATGTCTCAATTTCAGGGGTATTTTGGTCTTTTCACCCTTGAATTTGATTGATGGGGATGGGGGAGGCTGTGCATGTGTGCCACGTGTCCCTGTGAGTCACCAAGTTAGGTTTTTTTGTCCCGTTAATCTCGGTTTTGACTGTATTCTAAATAACTGTCCGAAAATGTCCGGAACGGCCTCGAAAAGTCCCGAAAATTGTGTTTTTTTGAGGAAAGTGGTACTTTTACGTGTGATAACGTGTGTTGAGTACACTTTGGATTTTGGGTTGTACGGGGCAGTCCTCGAAAGTCTCGTTCACTCGGGAATGGGGAGTTTAACGGGTTTCGGTTAACTTGGAAAGGGTCAGTTAACGGATTCCGGTTAACTTTTAACGAATTTTAACGATCCGAATTTTGGTACTTACAATAGCCCCTCAGCGACGTCACTTTCGAAGGAAGTGGGGTCGTTGAAAAAGATAAGGATCCAAATCGGGGGATGCCTTATTTGGAGAGACCTGAGCGGCCAAATGGCTGGACCCTTAGCGAAAGGATTCCTACATATTCCGAGCGGGAATCAAGCCGATTGTAGTTCATGGGTGCGACGGCGTTTCGTAGGGGCCTCAACCTCTGGGGGGATGATTAGGAGGAGTTCGTCCTGGTTGAGACTGATTCGAAGGTGTCTAGACCTGAGACTGTTTGGAGGCGTCTGAACCTAAGGGAAACTGTTCGGAGGCGTTCTAACCTGAGTGAGACTGTTCGGAGGCGTATGAACCTGAGGGAAACTGTTTGGAGGCGTTCTAACCTGAGTGAGACTATTCGGAGGCGTCTGAACCTACGGGAAACTGTTTGGAGGCATTCTAACCTAAGTGAGACTATTCAGAGGCTTCTGAACCTACGGGAAACTGTTTGGAGGTGTTCTAACCTGAGTGAGACTATTCAGAGGCGTCTGAACCTATGGGAAACTGTTTGGAGGCGTTCTAACCTGAGTGTGACTATTCGGAGGCATCTGAACCTGAGGGAAACTGTTTGGAGGCGTTCTAACCTGAATGAGACTATTTGGAGGCATCTAAACCTACGGGAAACTGTTCGGAGGCGTTCTAACTTGAGTGAGACTATTCGGAGGCGTCTGAACCTGAGGGAAACTGTTTGGAGGCGTTCTAACCTGAGTGAGACTATTCGGAGGCGTCTGAACCTACGGGAAACTGTTTGGAGACGTTCTAACCTAAGTGAGACTATTCGGAGGCGTCTGAGCCTACGTTAAACTGTTCGGAGGCGTTCTAACCTGAGGTGAAGGCATTCATGCCTTCGGGGATATGGTGGGAATAATGGGAATAATTGTGTTAAACTGGAGTTTTTAACAACACGGAAGGATTGATGTTCCAACATCGGGGTTAGGAACGGAATGTGATCTCGGGAGAGAATGACACATTGCTGGGGAAAAGCATCCAAAGTTCTAACAAAGCCGGTTAGGAACTGGGGAGATTAATTGACGTTCCTTTAGAAGGAGTGTCTTAGGATCCTGCTAGGGAGAAATGTTCGGGCTTACGACGGCGGCCGAAGAGGGATTGTTGTGCGGGCTTACATTGATTGCCGTTGAAATGAGATGGTCGGGCTTACGATGACTGCCGGGGAGAAGATTGTTTACCTGCTGGGGGAAAAGAAACTCGGGCTTACTATGGTGGCCGAAGAGGGATTGTTGTGTGGGCTTACATTGATTGCCGCTGAGATGGGATGATCGGGCTTACGATTGACGGCCGGAATTTAACCTCTGGAGAGGGGCATTAGAAATGTCTAACTGGAATTTAACCTCTGGAGAGGGCGCGTTAGAAATGTCTAACTGAAATTTAACCTCGGGAGATGGGCGTTAGAAATGTCTAACTGAAATTTAACCTCTGGAGAGGGGGTGTTAGAAATGTCTAACTGGGGAATTTTAACTTTTGAGGAAAAAGTGTCAAATTTGGAAGATGAGGGGCTGAATTGGCATTTGGGCCAAAATGGCCCATCACGTAAAATAGGCCGGACGGCCTTTGTCTCAATTTGGACAAATTATAAGCAGCCGTCGGCCATTAGAGGAGAAAGAGAGAAAATTTGCATTTTCTGTCGAGAGGAAGAGAGAAAAGAGAGAAAAATTCATCATTTTTCTTCAATCTTTGTTGAAATCTTTGAGAGATTATTTCTATGGAAGCAGGATTGGGGCGGAGGGGTCGACATAAGAGGACCGATAATGAGAGGAAGAGGCTTAAGAAGACGGTGCGAACGACCACTCTTCCTATGGATCCGACCGAGTTTTACAAAGCTCGGGATAGCGATAAATCCAAGAAGGGGATAGCGAGGAAGTTAAGCATCCTCTAAATTACTTTGAATTTTAGAATTTGCATTCTTGAAATTTTGGAATTTTGACTTGAATTGTGTTAGGGTTCTTGGTGCCAGATTTGGGGCTTTTGACCTTGCGTTGCCCTTTTGTCGAAATTGACTTTAGCTTAGTGCAATTGACGTTATGGGTAGACAACGTAGAAATTTTGGTAGAAAAATTCCATGTCTAGGGGCATTTTCCGAAATTAAAGTGAGTTTAATTCGGGACGAAGTAATTTTTGAAATGTTTGAAAGTTCCGTTTTAGACGGGTTTTTCGAAATGTTTTGAAAGATTCGGGTTTGACGGATTTTTCGAAATGTTTTTGAAAGTTTCGGGTTTGACGGATTTTTTGAAATGTTTTGAAAGTTTCGGGTTTGACGAGTTTTTCGAAATGTTTTGAAAGTTCCGGGTTTGACGGATTTTTCGAAATGTTTTGAAAGTTCCGGGTTTGACGGATTTTCCAACTTGGTTTTGAAATTTCCGGGTTTGACGGTTTTTTTCAAAATGACTTGTACGTTTTTGAGATTTTGAACCGTTAATACTCCGACTGAGATGGAAATATTTTAGGGAAATGAACCGTTAATGAACGGAATTTTGAAACTGAACCGTTAATATTTCGACTGGGACGGAAATATTTTAGGGAAATGAACCGTTAATGAACGGGGTTTTGAAACTTGAACCGTTAATGTTCAGACTGGGACGAAAATATTTTAGGGAAATGAACCGTTAATGAACGGGTTTTTAAAACTTGAACCATTAATATTCCGACTGGGACGGAAATATTTTAGGGAAATGAACTATATCTTTGTGTTGATATGTTTTTGTGATTTTTACATGTGCATGTACATTTTGTGTACGTTATCTTGTAGTAACATACATTTGCTGTGTTTACCTGCAGGAGCGAGGGCCGATTGACGTGTCCACTGCCAAGAGTAGGGGAGATGTTGAGGCTGTCCGCGAGCTATGGGAAATATTCCCGGATGTGGCTCGTGATGAGGAGAGGAGTCCACGACAGATCGTGATAAACTCTGGCCTAGGAGGCTTTATCAGTGCGGTGGTCGTGGTGGCTTCGACACAGATGTTGAAGGTGCTTCATGTTGCCTTGAGCGAGTATTGGTAGGATACGACCCACACATTTCACTTTAGGTGGGGGGAGGCATCAGTGACTCCCACGGACTTTGCCACGATTATCGGGTTGTCGTTCCGAGGCAATCCTATAGAGTTGTTTGATGGTTTTACCATGGAGCAGCTATCGAGACTGCTTGGTTTCGACATCACGGATGCTAGGGGCCTTGGTATTCGGTACGGGCCGATGGAGGCACATTGGAGGAGGGGGGTGGACGAGTATCTGGCTGGCTCCGAGAGGATGACAGCAGAGTATTTGGCTAGGGGGTTTTTATGGTTTGCTCTGTCAGCAACCCTTTTCCCCAATGCTGACACGACATGTCAGTTTGCTTTGCTTTGCTCCTTGACTGATCTGGAGGCCGTGAGGGGTTTTGCCTGGGGAGAAGCTGGTCTGGCCGAGCTTTTCTTCTCCTTGGACAGGTGTTCCCAAGGGGAGGACAACTCGTTCTGTTGCTATCAGTTCGCGCTGGATGTGAGTCACCTTCTTTTTCTCTTCCTTGTCTCGCTTGTACTTGTATGTATCTGCTTTGTAGCTGATATAACTTTCCTAGCGTTTGACAGGTGTGCTGCTTTGAGGTGCTTCACCCGCATCGGTGGACCACCAGGGAGGCGTATACTCTTTTGTTTCCTGCCATGCTGACTTGGCAGAAGACGCCTAGGAAGCCGGTGAAGTCAAGGGAGAGTACCTGTGTGACTTATGAGGAGGTGTCTTTGGCCTTGGACCGAGACTTCTCGCCGAGGATCAACTTGACTTGGTGGAGCCGATTTGATCATTTTGTTGTGCAGACCTCTAGAGAGGTGACACGTCAGCGGAAGCTGCTAGTGGGGCTTCATTGTGACATTATGTATCTGGGCGAGAGGGTGTCTTGCCAGTACGCTCCGGGATCTGGTCCCTTGGTTCCGAGGGATCCACCTCTTCACATGCAGTTTCCTATGTCCATAGTTAGGGAGGAGTTGCAGCGGTACAGGCAGGGAGTGCCTCACGTCGAGAATATCATTGAGGATGCTGACTACGACATCCTTCGGGGGACGAGGCTGAGGAGCCCACAGGTGATGGCCAGAGAGGCTAAGGACCCTGCGCTTCCCAGAGATTATCCGCTTCCCCGCACTCGCTTTGCATTCGAGGGCGTTGGTGGTTCTCGTAGGCAGCTGACGATTCCCATCCCGGAGCAGGCGAGGCCTCAATACAGAGTTGAACCCAGTGCTTCGGTGAGTACTTTGTTGCTTTTCTGTACTTGTAGTAGCATTCTGCAAATGTTGCATCTGTGCTGTCCGTTTGTCTCTTGACGACTTTCCTGATTTGCAGGTTTCTGGCCGTACTTACGATCAGGCCGTAAGACGTATGGATGGGATGACTGGCTTTGCTAAGAGGCTTGTGAACTTCCTGCGGTGAAGTCCTCGTAGGAGTGCGGCTATTCATGAGCCGATGCCTTTCCGGCCGTCTGCTACGAGAGACTCATCTGCTTCTACAGCCGGTGGTATAGATGTTGGGCGGGGCTTTAGCCAGTTCTCTAGTGAGACTGTGTAAGTACCCAAATCTGGCTCATGCCTTCCGGTTAATTTCCCCAGCAATTCCGGTAATTCTTCCGGCAATCCCCCGGATTTTCCTAGAGTTTCGGAACAATTCCGGAACTGTTCCAAACCACCTAAGGGGAGAAGGGACTGCTTGGAGCCAAAGAAACACGTTTTTATTTTATGAGGAATTCCCTTCTAGAAGACTGCCACCTTGCATGTTTCTAGAAGAATCTGGAAGTGGCTACTTATGTCGTGCGACATAATAGGCCATGAAGACTTCTAGAAGCTTGCCACCTTGCATGTTTTTAGAAGAATCTGGAAGTGGCTACTTATGTCGCGCGACATAATAGGCCATGAAGACTTCTAGAAGCTTGCCACCTTGCATGTTTCTAGAAGGAAAACGGTTATGGCTTGTTATGTCGTGCGACATAATAAGCCCATGCAAAGTGCCTCTATAAATAGAGGCCTTCACCTCTCATTTTGGACACCTCTCCTTCACCCCTCAGTACCCCTCTATAGGGAATATGCCCAGAAGCATTGCCTCTCCTCACATACCCCCTAAAACACACACTAATCCTCCAAATCACCCACCATTCAACCAATACACACACACACTTCCCACACACATCAAGAAACGAAGGTTCTCATTGAAACAAGGCTCGATCTCAGTCCCCGGAGGTTGCTATTTGAAGGCTCCTATATCTAACTTGATATAGGGAGTCGTGGTCTTCAAGGGTAACGATTTTCTACCCTTTTCCTTCCCCTATGTTCATTATATGTGAAATCTCTATGCTAAATGCGTTAATAATGTTGTATTCTGATTAAAGGTGCATGCTTTAGTGTTATATTGCTTAGATCCATATCCATTTCCATATCATTTCATGTAAAGGCTCCGGCTTGACTTGGTTTTGCATGAACACTCGAGATGAGTGTGGATCCCGCATATCCACACCCTCTTGAAGTGTTCACCATTGACAAACTTGCTCTCTGAGATCTGTTTATGAAGTAACTTGGCCATATTGGTGCCTTGATACCTCTGCAAATCCCAGCTGAAAGGTCTCTGTAAAGTGGCTAGTTATGTCACGCGACATAGGCAGCCTATGTCACGCGACAAACATGGCCAGTTTGCAGAAACTTCATATTTTCAAGCTATAATCTGATTTTAACCCTCATCATGCTATAATATGATATCTATCTGCAATTTAGATAGTCTCTTCATACATAAAATGACATCTTTTCATTAAAATACCATTTTCATACATAAAGGTGCATCCTTTGCACCTAAAGCCCATTTTCATGCATTAAAATCATTCTTTTTGCATAAAAATTGCATCCTTTGCATTCAAAATCTCTTTTCACATTAAAGATGCATCCTTTGCACCCAAAAACTCATTTTCATACATAAAAATGCATCTTTTGCTTTCAAAATAACATCTTTATGCATCATTTGTACTTCAAATGCTATTTTTCCCATAAAATTGCATCATTTGCATAAAAATCATTTCTTTAAATTAAAAAGCACCATTTTACAATCAAAAGCATCCTTTGCAACCCAAAATGTCATCTTTTTACTAAAATGTCATTTTTACATGCATTCCCCCACGTCCCCATTAGCAACCTCGGAACGGACCGGTGTAAAGATCCTATCTTTACATCGTTTCTTCCATAAAGGTTTCATTATCTCTTTAGAAAGGGACAACCTTGAACTCTATATCTCCAATTATCGCTTAAGACGAGTATGAAGCATATATATGAGCTCGACCGTCTTAAAGTGTAGGATTGATGGGCTAAGGACATTCCTTCCTAAAGAACCTCATTTTGTGACTATAAAGAGAGTCATTCTCTCGATCATGCACAGTCCCGAGGTTAAAAATGCAATGATCACAAGTCCAAGATGAGGACGGGATGATAATCCCGAATACAAAAAATTCCAAGAAATCCCGAGCGACAACCAATAAATGGTTTGTACGTCCGAAAGACAACTTGGGACATTCCCCCCCCCTTATTTTCAAACACATGCACACAAGAAAGCACGCAAGCAAGCACGATAAATGAAATCTTGGGAGACTTGCTCCGGCAAGGCACCTTGGGTGAACGACGATCCGTTCTTCCCAAGGGGTAACTTAACCTCCGAACCCTAAAAACCTTTTTTTCAAAGTTTTGAGGTAATCAAAATGGCGTGGCGACTCCGTTTTTCAAATTAAAAACCGGATGTCTTCAAACTCGCGTGAATTTCCAATACACAAATTTGGGCACACATTCACAGTTTGGCGACTCCGCTGGGGAGAATCCCAAAGGAGAAAAGCTTTATTTTCAAAACAAAAAAATCGATACTCGGTATATAGGTGGAAACCACTTAACCTTCCTGTATCACTCCCTGATTTGGGAGTTGGGATAACCGGTGGTTTAACAATCCCACGTACCAGTATCCCTTTTCGAAAAAAAAAATTGAAAAAAAAATAATAAAAGAAAGCTTTTCCCTTTGAGCGGGTTAGACTCCCGTCACTGATTTCATTAATCGTGCTTGCTTTCTTTACCTTGCATTGCATCATTTGCATCTTGGAATCTGTGCATACTTTGAACGGGAAACAACCCGAAAATAGCAAAGGAGTGGAACCTGGAAAATTGATCCATGCAGTCGTACGGATCAATCCTCCTTGGATTCTGACCAGACGACCTCAGTGGCAATTCCACCAGGAAAAATCATGGTTAATCTGGCAGTCCTAGCAGCTTGGGGCTACTCAGTTCCATGACTGACTGGGGCTCCCAGAAAATTTACGTGCTTAACTGCTGTATTCTCCCCAGTTCCGAAAATCATTCCTTTAAAACACATTTATGAAAATCTCTGTTTTAACTCAAAAAAGGAACATTTTTAGGAGACCGCACACTACGCGCACCTGATATATCCTGTACACTTTGCACGCACGTCCTTCAAACCCGGGGTGGTTCCAGCTGCAGTCACGGACAGCCTTATGATGCTCCCGGGCACGCACGGAATCATTCCAACCTCCCCATGGCAGCCAGTGTCGACCAATGCACAGTCCGTGTCACACGTTTCAAAAAACCGTGACTTTTTGGTTGGTTTTTGGTCTAGTCCGTGTCATATAGCCCAGTTGCATGTCCCCGTAAAGGTCAAGCCTAGTTCATAACGGATGTCAAGGTCCTTCGCACAAGCGAAACTCTGCCAAAATTCCGACAAGGAAAAATTGGTAGAACCTTGACTCCGACATTGACTTCGACCTTGACCTACACGGAATGCGTAAGAGTCGAGACCGAGTCTTTACCAAAAAAAATCCAAAGATCTTTCGCTCAAGCGAAGCTCTGCCAAAATTCCGACAAGGAAAAATTGGCAAGATCTTGACCCGGCATTGACTTCGATTCTGACTCACGCACTGCGTATGCAACGAAGTTCAATGTGACACTGCGTTATCCGGCTTTTTGCCGCCCGACCCATGCCTATTATCTTCTCGGACATTGCCGAAAGTCAAAACGTCATTCGCTCAAGCGAAACTCTGCCAAAATTTCGTTAAGGCAGAAAGACGAGACTTTCCCGGTATTGCCTTGACCATAATCCGCATCGCTCGTGCGTTGAAAGTTCCTATGACCCGCTAGACCCGTTAGGAGCGTTCTTTACTCTCGGTCGGTGGGATCCGCGTGCCCTATAGGACCCTCGCCCGGGGCTGTCCACCATGGGAGGTCGAAATACAGGTGGAATACGAGGGGCTTATAGACGTAGTGACGGAACCCACTGATCCAGGATCTAGAGTAGTTGCGAAAAAGAAGGGCAAATCCCCTTTTCCAACCAAATAGAAATAAATAAAAAGACATTGTTTTAAGTAAACTTGAACAATTAATGTAATCATAATTGCATGGTCCTGTCTCTGAAATCCCTAATCGAGACCTCCTCGGTCCGATTTCCTATCCCGACCTTTCATGGTCAAATCCCTAATCGATACCCCCTCGGTCCGATTTCCTATTTTCCTATCCTGACCTTTCATGGTCAAATCCCTAATCGAGACCTCCTCGGTCCGATTTCCTATTTTCCTATCCCGACCTTTCATGGTCAAATCCCTAATCGAGACCTTTTCGGTCCGATCTCCGATTTTCGATCTTGTCTTTTCAAGGTCTCATCTTTTCCGATCAATTAGGATTAGGAGAAAATGTGTTTTAAGCAAAAGTTAAGCGATAAGTGCATGTTACTTGAGCGAGCCTTCAGCCCAAACACCTACCTCCGAGTCTAAACCTCACCTACCTCCTAGTCTAAACCTTGCCTATCCCTTTCCCGCAGCGAGAAAGAAGTGGACGAGAATACCGGGTCAGCGACTTGTTAGCGCAAAATTCTCAGACAGTTCGCCAGAATCCTCGCTTTGTCGTTCGTAGAGTCGAATGGCCGATTTGACTGAAAACATCAGTGGGATGAGTAAATCAGATGACTAGGAAGAAGAGCTAGCCTTAGCCCCTGGAAAAGAGTCATAAGGTCCATGAGGAACAGCAAGCCATGATCATTGATGCGCTCCGTAGCCATAGGGTTCAGATAGTGGTCGAAGCCAATGGTTCCCTGGTAGAAGATGAAACTCCAGATGCAGCAATTTCATCTCCTCTATCCTATAACCAATGCCCTCCTCCATTCACATATGATCCCTTGCCAATGACTACCCCATTGCAGTCCTTTCCGATGTCCCAAGCCATCAGGGTCCCGATGCCCTCACCTCCTCAGATAAGACCCAGCTTTGTTCACCACCAACAGAGAGCAAATGCTACAGATACCCCGATTTCTCAGCCCGGTTCCAGGTTCAGTCATCATCTTGGAATGGGTCGGTTTACCGCTTCACGGCCCAGCCAGGTTTAGGTCATCATCTTGGAATGGGTCGGGCTTGCAGCCTTCCCAAGCCCGACAGCTTTGACATGACCCCGCAAACCAATTTGGATCAGCCGCTCCTCGGGCTCCAAGCTCTACCCCTCTCCTCCAGCTTAGGAAGTCGACAAGGTCAAATGCTCCTCATCCAATTCGCACTCACTATTACGTAAGTTGCTCCCGCCACCAAGTACAAGATACACATTGCTCTTCCAAATATGTTCCTCAGTGTGGTCAAGACACGTTCAGTCCTACTTTTATGGTGCCTCGAACCTCATATCTTCAGCAGTCATTTGGATCAGCGCTCAGTACTCCCTGGTATTCAACTATTACGAGCCATATATCCCCGTCTTCGACAGCTGTCAGACCCTATGAGGCCCCTTATGAGTCTCACCACTCCCGATCCTTTGGTTCGTATTCTTATGCTTCAAGTTTGACTTACAAGGAAGGTTACGGTCACGGTCACGCTTTGAATGCTCAGACTGTCATCTCTCCCACCAGGGTACTTTCTACTGTGGTTTCATTTGCTGATGCCAATCTTGTGGCGGGGTCGTGTGGTCCTAATGCTCCTATTGACTCGTTCGAAGGAATATTGGTAGAGCCAATTAAGAAAATACAGGAAAAGCCTAGCAGCGAAAGTGTCGACAATCGCTCGACTCAAGCCATCTCACCCTACCAATCTCGCGCATCTGACACAAAGGAGTCGAATCTTGACGCTTACATTGATGATTACATAAAAAGGGTTCGTGCACGGGGAAGCACTTCTGGTCTGAAAATGTCTCGCCGCTATAGACCTTACCCTTCCAACACGGCTGCAACATCTGGTAAAGGAAAGAAGGCATTGTGTACAATGGACGACATCAAGAAGGTACCAATAAATAGTGGTCCTCAAAGACAACGAGAATATTTTGATGATTTTGGGATACCCATGGGCTTAATCTTCAAGGCTTTAGTAAAGCTAGGCCTCCTGGAGCCCCTTAGAGACTACCATCCAAAGAGCTCAAATACACTCCTCGACATAAATGAGCATTGCACCTTCCATAGTCATTATGGCCACACAACTAACAACTGTATAGCCTTGAAGAGAGCGGTCCAAGGGTTAATCGAAGCAGGCAAGCTTGAGCGCCCCAATGGACCAAACCGATGCACTGCTCGTAATGGTGACCAAGTAAATGACCAAGGTTCGGATCAAAGAGCATCAAGAATTTACTTCCAATGATGAAGGGTAGAAATGTGGTCCGACAGCAAAGAGTAGCTAGACTAGGGTCTACCTATCCTTAAGCAAGGTTTAAAAAAAAAAAAAAAAAAAAAAAAGAAAAAATAGTCTCTCAGTCAACTTCGTAGGTTCTAGTGTTTTCCTCTTTCAATCAAGTCCTCTACGGACATTGTAATCAATCTTTAATTTTCTATTAAAGAGTCTTCTTCTTTTCTTGCTAGACTTAAGACATTATTTGCACACCTACATTACATTTAATGAAATGGTTTTATTTTATATGATCATTTGCATTGCTCAACGAATAATCTCTTTAAATAATTAACATTCTGATTAATCGGTGTGAGAAAGTCAACTAATGCCATTAAGCCATACACTTTCCTTACCCCACAAAAGGCCTCCATCAAGCCATACACTTTCCCAATCATGCCCCCACCTTCATTTTGACCAAGTCAACGACGGCGGCAACATCAAGGGACAACAAAAGGCCACTCAGCTTCGAAAGATTGATCCCATGTCGACAACAACCTAGGAGTTCGGCTTAGACCTCAAGGGTATCAAGAAAGTTCAAGCAGGGGCTCGCCTTGGCCCTCAGGTGCTTCAGAAAATAAAAAAAAGAAGAAAGAAAAACAAATGTAGTGCAAAAAGAGTAATACCCGGCTAGGCTGAAAATCCCAAAAAAAAAAAAAAAAGGCAGTCTAAGCAAAAGACAGGGTTGCACGTGAAAAAAAAAAGAGAAAAAAAAATCTTGGTGCAAAAAGAGTAATGCCCAGCTAGGCTGAAAATCCCAAAAAAGGGCGGTCTAGGCAAAAAACAGGGTTGCACATAAAAATAAAAGAAAATGAGGCCAAGGACCCAGCACCGCCCATCAAAAGCTTGACGGACAGACAAAATCAAAGCTCAGAGAATGAAAGTTGTCGATAACAACGGGGCGGTCGAGGCAAAGGCAGAAGCATTTCATAAGCCTGTAGGCACGTGCAAAAGGAAGTAATCAGAAGCAACCGTCTAAGAATGACTTGGTCAAGGAATCATCCCGAGGCCCACGCCTCATCATTTCATCCGAGCCTTTTCACTAAAGGAACCACAAATTCCATTTCCCAAAGCAGTCCGGCCAAGGCCGAACTACGGCGACCTGAGCTCCTCACAATGAGGGAAACGTAGGCAACCAGAAATGGTCCGATCAATAGCATATCCAAATTCCAGAAAACCCGGTCTCATCAATGATCTCTCCCATAGACACAGTCAAATCCCAGAAAACCCGGTCTTATCAATGACCTTCCTGTACACAAACCTTTCTTTCAAACCAGCCAACCTTGATCCGTGACATTGGTTGACTTTCTCCTCATGACTAATAAGAATGTTTTTTCATATCGAGATTAGTGGTTGAATAACCCGAACATTAATAAAGGGTTTTAAGCAATCTTGTGATCATTGTAAATAAAACAAGTTTTCAGATGTCTTGACAAGTCTTCCTTTTCTACATCTTAGGAAAGATAGTGCTAAACACTGATTTTCTGTCAGCAGGGGCTTCCATACAAAAGAGTCAAACCCAAAGCGAGTTTTTGTGCCTACATCGAATAAGGCCATCAAAATAACACAAAATCGGGATTTATTCCCACCTTTCGAAAAAATATGCCCCTGCATGTATACATTTCTAAAATCTTTTTTTTTTTTCACATCTTCTTAAGGTTGACTGATTGACTAAAAAAAAAAAAAAAGGATAGGTTTTCCCTCTTCTGCTACAATTCGCATTAGGGCTGCCTTGGAACTCTTCAAAGTTGGGTCTTTGCCAAGCCATTTCTTTAAACTGGGGCTTCTTTAGCCATTTTTGGGGTTCGCATCGAGTTCTTCACTAGGTCCCTAGATGGATTCAGTCTTGGTCAGATTAACCCCAGGATCACGTTCGCAGTACCAATCAGATTGGGATTTTTGCTAGGTCACCAGACTGGGGCTTCGCCAAGTCACTTCGCCTACTCAGTTCATTCAACCGGGGCTTTGCCAAATGAAAGGATCTTTCCTTGCTTTAGTAAGACATGGGGCTTTGCAGAAAGTTTTTCCTCAGATCGGGGCTCCGATAAGTCACATCCATCCCTAGAAGAGAGGTTTGGTCACTTCAACATCTGCTTTGGTTATAAAAGTCTGTCAGCATCAGCTTCAAGCGCCAGAGTTTAAGAAAAGGACCTTAATCAAGACCCAAGGTTTAAACCCAGTCTTAGCCCAAGAAGGAATTCTAGTCCACGTTGACAACATCTCAGTAACAACAGCAGTTCAGTCCGCACCCAAGGGATATGACCCCACATGCTTGAAACCCGTCTTAAACAATTTCCAAACACATTCCATATGTACATCCATACCCAGTCCCTACCATTGTTTCCAAGAAGAAATCACCCCTAGGCTCAAGTAACGTGCCAATTGCTAATGATAACATTTTCTCCCAAAAAAGCGCCTCCATTATTTCCTTTATAATGAGATAACGCCAGGTAACAGTTTCCTAATTGTCAAAAATCCAACTTTAGCTACCTCTATCACAGATTGAGAAGTACGCTCAAATTTTTCCAAACTTTAGTTACCCCTGTCTCCTCGATAGTGACGTAATGCCCTGTGGCCTATTTTACAAATTTACCCCTGTGGTTCGTTTTATTATTTTGTTCCTAGGATTCTCAATTCCATTTCTCAACATAATTAGAAAAACCCTAGGGTCCTTCTCATTTTCTTTACAAAAATTATTTTCTTTACAAAATTATTGGGTACGTCCCACTTTCTTTACAAAAATTATGGGTACGTCCCACTTTTTTTACAAAAAAATTATGGGTACGTCCCACTTTCTTTTACAAAAAATTATGGGTACGTCCCACCTTTATTACAAAAAATGACCGGGTACGTCCCGTTTCTTTACAAAAATGATCGGGTACGTCCCGTTGCTTTACAAAAATGATCAGGGTACGTCCCACTTTATTTACAAAAATTATCGGGTACGTCCCACTTTCTTCACAAAAATTATCGAGTCCTTCCTACTTCTTTACAAAATCCATCATTTCTCACGATCTCCGTTATTCCAAGATGAAGGAATAACATTTCGCTCTCTTTCGATCTCCGTTATTCCAAGGTGAAGGAATAACATTTCGACCTTTTTCGCGATCTCCGTTATTCCAGATTGAAGGAATAACATTTCGCTCTTTTTCGATCTCCGTTATTCCAAGGTGAAGGAATAACATTTCGACCTTTTTCGCGATCTCCGTTATTCCAGATTGAAGGAATAACATTTCGCTCTTTTTCGATCTCCGTTATTCCAAGGTGAAGGAATAACATTTCGACCTTTTTCGCGATCTCCGTTATTCCAGATTGAAGGAATAACATTTCGCTCCTTTTCGATCTCCGTTATTCCAGATTGAAGGAATAACATTTCGCTCTTTTTCGATCTCCGTTATTTCAAGGTGAAGGAATAACATTTCGACCTTTTTCGCGATCTCCGTTATTCCAGATTGAAGGAATAACATTTCGCTCTTTTTCGATCTCCGTTATTCCAAGGTGAAGGAATAACATTTCGACCTTTTTCGCGATCTCCGTTATTCCAGATTGAAGGAATAACATTTCGCTCTTTTTCGATCTCCGTTATTCCAAGGTGAAGGAATAACATTTCGACCTTTTTCGCGATCTCCGTTATTCCAGATTGAAGGAATAACATTTCGCTCTTTTTCGATCTCCGTTATTCCAAGGTGAAGGAATAACATTTTGACCTTTTTCGCGATCTCCGTTATTCCAGATTGAAGGAATAACATTTCGCTCTTTTTCGATCTCCGTTATTCCAAGGTGAATGAATAACATTTCGACCTTTTTCGCGATCTCCGTTATTCCAGATTGAAGGAATAACATTTCGCTCTTTTTCGATCTCCGTTATTCCAAGATGAAAGAATAACATTTCGATTCAGTAAAAGTTCGAACTACGACCTGGCTTGATTCCTCCGGGATACGCAGGTAGCCTCTTGTAGGTTCAGCCAATTTGTCACAAATGACGCCCCCCTTTCCCCAGTGGATTCCGAACTACGATTTTGGCTTGATTCTCATCCGGGATACGTAGGTAGCCTTTCATAAAAGGTCCAGCCACTCGACCAATTTGGTCACCCAATCCGTTTCGGCATTCGCCAGATCGGATCCTTTTCTATCGACAACCCCACTCGCCCTGCAAGTGACGTTGCCGAGGGGCTTCTGTAAGTACCCAAATCTGGCTCATGCCTTCCGGTTAATTTCCCCAGCAATTCCGGTAATTCTTCCGGCAATCCCCCAGATTTTCCTAGAGTTCCGGAACAATTTCGGAACTGTTCCAAACCACCTAAGGGGAGAAGGGACTGCTTGGAGCCAAAGAAACACGTTTTTATTTTATGAGGAATTCCCTTCTAGAAGACTGCCACCTTGCATGTTTCTAGAAGAATCTGGAAGTGGCTACTTATGTCGTGCGACATAATAGGCCATGAAGACTTCTAGAAGCTTGCCACCTTGCATGTTTCTAGAAGAATCTGGAAGTGGCTACTTATGTCGCGCGACATAATAGGCCATGAAGACTTCTAGAAGCTTGCCACCTTGCATGTTTCTAGAAGGAAAACGGTTATGGCTTGTTATGTCGTGCGACATAATAAGCCCATGCAGGCAGCCTATAAATAGAGGCCTTCACCTCTCATTTTGGACACCTCTCCTTCACCCCTCAGTACCCCTCTATAGGGAATACGCCCAGAAGCATTGCCTCTCCTCACATACCCCCTAAAACACACACTAATCCTCCAAATCACCCACCATTCAACCAATACACACACACACTTCCCACACACATCAAGAAACAAAGGTTCTCATTGAACCAAGGCTCGATCTCAGTCCCCGGAGGTTGCTGTTTGAAGGCTCCTATATCTAACTTGATATAGGGAGTCGTGGTCTTCAAGGGTAACGATTTTCTACCCTTTTCCTTCCCCTATCTTCATTATATGTGAAATCTCTATGCTAAATGCGTTAATAATGTTGTATTCTGATTAAAGGTGCATGCTTTAGTGTTATATTGCTTAGATCCATATCCATTTCCATATCATTTCATGTAAAGGCTCCGGCTTGACTTGGTTTTGCATGAACACTCGAGATGAGTGTGGATCCCGCATATCCACACCCTCTTGAAGTGTTCACCATTGACAAACTTGCTCTCTGAGATCTGTTTATGAAGTAACTTGGCCATATTGGTGCCTTGATACCTCTGCAAATCCCAGCTGAAAGGTCTCTGCAAAGTGGCTAGTTATGTCACGCGACATAGGCAGCCTATGTCACGCGACAAACATGGCCAGTTTGCAGAAACTTCATATTTTCAAGCTGTAATCTGATTTTAACCCTCATCATGCTATAATCTGATGTCTATCTGCAATTTAGATAGTCTCTTCATACATAAAATGACATTTTTTCATTAAAATACCATTTTCATACATAAAGGTGCATCCTTTGCACCTAAAGTCCATTTTCATGCATTAAAATCATTCTTTTTGCATAAAAATTGCATCCTTTGCATTCAAAATCTCTTTTCACATTAAAGATGCATCCTTTGCACCCAAAAACTCATTTTCATACATAAAAATGCATCTTTTGCTTTCAAAATAACATCTTTATGCATCATTTGTACTTCAAATGCTATTTTTTCCATAAAATTGCATCATTTGCATAAAAATCATTTCTTTAAATTAAAAAGCACCATTTTACAATCAAAAGCATCCTTTGCAACCCAAAATGTCATCTTTTTACTAAAATGTCATTTTTACATGCATTCCCCCACGTCCCCATTAGCAACCTCGGAACGGACCGGTGTAAAGATCTTATCTTTACATCGTTTCTTCCATAAATGTTTCATTATCTCTTTAGAAAGGGACAACCTTGAACCCTATATCTCCAATTATCGCTTAAGACGAGTATGAAGCATATATATGAGCTCGACCGTCTTAAAGTGTAGGATTGATGGGCTAAGGATATTCCTTCCTAAAGAACCTCATTTTGTGACTATAAAGAGAGTCATTCTCTCGATCATGCACAGTACCGAGGTTAAAAATGCAATGATCACAAGTCCAAGATGAGGACGGGATCATAATCCCGAATACATAAAATTCCAAGAAATCCCGAGCGACAACCAATAAATGGTTTGTAAGTCTGGAAGACAACTTGGGACATTCCCCCCCCTTATTTTCAAACACATGCACACAAGAAAGCACGCAAGCAAGCACGATAAATTGAATCTTGGGAGACTTGCTCCGGCAAGGCACCTTGGGTGAACGACGATCCGTTCTTCCCAAGGGGTAACTTAACCTCCGAACCCTAAAAACCTTTTTTTCAAAGTTTTGAGGTAATCAAAATGGCGTGGCGACTCCGTTTTTCAAATTAAAAACCGGATGTCTTCAAACTCGCGTGAATTTCCAATACACAAATTTGGGCACACATTCACAGACTGCTGGATTTGGAGCTCGCCACTCCTCGTATTTGGGATACGAGCCTGGGGAGTCTTCGGGAGCACAGGCGCGGAGCCAACACTTCTCGTACTCCGGCTTTGATGAGTTCGCATATTATTTGTCTACCACGGATCCTACTGCTGCGGGGCAGTATTTTGAGTGCTCGGATGATGAGCAGGACTCTGAGTAGTCCCGTTGATTCTTTTAGACAATTATGTGCACTGTCTGTAACAGAATATTGTTTTGTACTTGTAAGGCCCTTGGGGTGTACTTTTGTACATTTTGAGTATTTATTATAATTACTTTTTACTTATTCTTGGCAGATAAGCAAGTAGGTTGATCAAAATTAAATAATAACATGAGATGCATTAAATAATAAAATTTGAGCTGGCAAAATTATAACTATATGCACTGCTATTTATTAATTGCACTGTTGCACGAGCCCGGGACGGATGTGGTGTTCACAATGAGTAAATTAATCACGGGTTGGTATGTTTTGGTCAAGGCATGAATAGGGGTGCCTTTGGAAACGTCGAGGGACATTGGTGCAACAAGGCTGCAGGTTTGACTTGGTCAACCTGGAAAATAGGCCGGACGGCCCATGTCTCAATTTCAGCTTGTTTAAATTGCAGTCCAGTTTTTGCAGATTTAGAAGTCTCACGCTTGTTCTTGAAGCTGAATTCTGTTTCTCTCTCAAATACTTTGAAGTTTCCTTTGTTTTCCATGGCCACATTTCCAAGGTTGTCGTCTCAGATGCAAGAATGATTTTTGGAGATGTTCAAGACGTGGGTACGGCACCACACGAGGCAAAACAAGGAGTTCTTCGATGGTTTTTATAGGATGAAGGCGATTTGGGCTTTGAAGGAGCTTGTGCCGGATTGGGACCTTTTGAGAGCTGCGACTCATTTCTGGGATGAAAGGAGGCACGTGTACAGCTTCTCATATAACGAGATCACGCCTACGCTTGAGGACTTTCGGACTATCATTGGAGGACCTGAGGTGGAACAGATTGTTCTTCCTTTGACGGGCGGCCTGACCACCGTTGAGAAGTTGATGTCCCTGCTTGGCATTTTAGCTAAAGATGCATATGGAATGCTGATACCAAATACCGATCATGTTGACATTTTGGGGCTGCTCGATAGATTCACTGGTGTCGATGGGAGCGTTCTGGACCACGTGAGGCAGTGCCGGAGCGGGGGAGATATCGTGCTTTTGATCTTGGGCGAGACATTCCTTGGCATAGGTCGGATGGTGACCGATAGCCGATACATGTGGGGAGGGGGTCCCGCTATGCTTACTTTGTGGTTGAGGGAGCGGTTGCAAGTGATGCCCGAAGTACCAGAGACATGTGATCCCTGGTCTTTTTCTCGGCGACCCTTGGTGATAGGAGGCAGTCAGCCTGACTTGGAGCTTTGGATGGCTAAACTCCGCATACATCGTCTGCGATGGTGGGTTTCTCATTGGAAGTTGCAGACTTGTCGGACCATTCAGGAGGGTCTCTTCATTGTCAGAGTTTTGGGGCTGTCCCAGTCGTCTTTCTATATTCCATCTTTGGTGCTGCGGCAGTTCGGGTTGGAGCAGGTTCCGTTGACGGGTTTGAGTGATGCCGCTACCTTTGAGGTGGGATCGCTCTTTATGGATGATCATTCGACGTCATTGCTTTTCATGCGGTTGTGGCAATATGCGTCTTTTCCTGCCAGGGTTCTCTTTCACTGGAGAGGGGGCACTTTTCTGTCCACTCGGTATTTGAACTGGTACGAGGAGTGTATAGGGGAGACACAAATGGCTCTTCTGTGGAGGTGAAGTGAGCTATTTGGCCTTGACCACCGTGACAACTCGACTTTGAGGAGGGCTGAAGCGATGGCTAACCCTCAAGATTGTACCGGGGATGATATGGCTAACTATGAGGCCAATGCTAGTCAGATGGCCGATCAGATGAAGGACCGAGTACGAGTGACAAGGTTGACCTTGATGGCCGATCAGATGAAGGACCGAGCCGGACAAAGACTGGAGGGAAAAAGAGATGACCATGATGGTCGAGCGGCTGGACCCTTGCAAAAAGGGTTCCTACGTATCCCATGAGAGAATCAAGCCAAATCGTAGTTCGGAGAGACGAACGTTTGTGTCCGGGGAAAAGTGACCATAATGGTCATGCGGCTGGACCCTTATGAAAAGGATTCCTACGTATCCCATGAGGGAATCAAGCCGAATCGTAGTTCATCTAAGAGGTGGCGATAACAAGAGGCCACGTGCGCTTGTACCAAAGAGTGACTGTTTTTAGGGGAGTCACCCCGAAGATTGACAAGGATGGGCGTTTGTACCCGAGGTTGACTGTTTTTAGGGGAGTCACCCCAAAGATTGACTGTTTTTAGGGGAGTCACCCTGAATTTTACTATTATTGGGAAGTCGCCCGAAGATTGACTATTATTGGAAAGTCGCCCGAAGATTGACTATTATTGGGAAGTCGCCCGAAGATTGACTATTATTGGGAAGTCGCCCGAATTTTGACTATTATTGGGAAGTCGCCCGAATTTTGACTATTATTGGGAAGTCGCCCGAATTTTGACTATTATTGGGAAGTCGCCCGAAGATTGACTATTATTGGGAAGTCGCTCGAAGATTGACTATTATTGGGAAGTCGCCCGAAGATTGACTATTATTGGGAAGTCGCCCGAAGATTGACTATTATTGGGAAGTCGCTCGAATTTTGACTATTATTGGGAAGTCGCCCGAAGATTGACTATTATTGGGAAGTCGCCCGAAGATTGACTATTATTGGGAAGTCGCTCGAATTTTGACTATTATTGGGAAGTCGCCCGAATTTTGACTATTATTGGGAAGTCGCCCGAAGATTGAAGATAACAAGGATGGGCGTTTGTACCCGAGGTTGACTGTTTTTAGGGGAGTCACCCCAAATAAATGATAAATAATGATGATAAACAGCCGCGAGGGACGGACAAAAGGGACCAGGGGCAAAAAAGGAAAAAACACCCTTTTACGGCTAGCAGAGTGTCGCATTTATTACTGGAGCTCCCACAGCAGTTTCAATTAAAATCGCCCAGTTCGCAAAAAGAAGGAAAAGAACAGAAGGAGCGCCGAGCCAAGGAGAGAAAAGAGAAGAGAGAAGTCGAGATTTTCTTCCACAATCCTCAATCCAACACTCGAATCAAGATCAACAAGAGCAATGCCTCCGAGAGCGGAAGAGAGGAGACAAGTACAAGGGGCCTTGTCTGCGAAGAGGAAGCTTGTGGAGAGGAACAAGCGCAAGAAATTCCCGGAGGGGAATGGATTTTATCCGAGCCTAGATTTCCACACTTCTGCGGCGGAGCGAACGGGGGTAAGGATTTTAAACCGTCAATCCCTCCCCTTTAATTTTCGAAATTGGATTTCTAGGGCTCATGATAGCATTTGGGGAAAATCGGACCAAAAAAGAATTGTATGTTTAAGATAAATTGCATAAACACTAAATCGAAAGCATAAAAGAGGATAATGATAAGATTTTGTTGAAAAAAGAATAAAAGGAATCATGAGATTCAAAATAAAGCAAAAATGCACACAAATGATAGAATGCACAAATGTTCATGATTATGTTCTGATATCTGTGCTGTGCTTACCTGCAGGTTCTGCGGACTAAGGGGTCCCCCGATATGATCGCTACCATCTGGGACATTCTTCCCGGCTCGGCAGATATACCCGATAGTCCCAAGGGCCTGATTTATGTTGCGGGCCTTGGTCCCTTCTTTACAGCTTTGGGAGAGATCGGAGATACGCCCAGGAGCGTCGAGCTAGTGAAGGCGTTCAAGCAGTATTGGTGGGACAGAACCCACACATTTCATCTATCTTGGGGGGAGTCCACCATTACCCCCTATGACTTCACTGCTATCACCGGGCTGTGGTTCACAGGCAGGCCCATTTTTTCTGAAGATCCCGGGGTCCTGAGCCCAGATGTGATTAGAGGTTTGACCCTTCGCCTGAAGGGCAACGGGGTTCCACTGGGGGACCTGCACGCGGCGTTGATGCAGCAGTGCCACCTCTACTCTGGGGGCGAGGCCGCGATCACAGCTGAGCAGCTGGCGAGAGCGTTTGCCTGGGCTGGTTTTTTTGACACTCTGTTCTGCAATGCCTCCACTACGGCATTGACCCTTCTGTTGGAGTCTCTTCGAGACTGGAGTCAGGTCTCTACCTTTTCGTGGGGCGAGGCCGGTTTGGCTCAGGTGTACAGAGCTCTGGATGAGGTGAGCAGAGGCACAGTGACCTCTTTTGATTGCTACCAGACGGTCCTTGTAGTACGCCCTTTATTATTCACATGTTGACTGCTGCACTGCATTTTCTGTCATCAATCTATCACTGCCTCTGAAAGCTTCTTGTCTTTTTCTATTTCAGGTATGGGCCTACGAGGTCTTCGGCTGCTATGCCTGGACCGTAGCTGAGGAGATTGTTGCAGATTTGTTCCCTGCCCTCCGCCGGTGGACCTTTCAGGCAAGGAAGAGTAAGAAAGTGGATGGGGTGAAGCCCAGGAGGACGGCCTGCTATGAGGACACTATGATTGCTTTGAGGGGGACCCCAGTCGGGTTGAACCTTTTCCCGTGGCATGGCAGGTACATTGAGGGCGATATCGGGGATGCTGCTTGGGTGACCCGTACCAGGAGGCTGCTGATTGGCCTGGAGGGTGACGGTTTGTACTTGGGGGAGAGGGTCTACAGACAGCACGGACATGGTGTAGCCCCACGCGTCCCTCATGATCCTCCGGAGGAGATCTGGTATCCTCGGGCTCTTCCTGATTTGGAGCGCTTACAGACGGGCATCGATGCCGATGAGCTGTCGTCTGATGGGGACTACAGCCAGTTTATATTCACCATTCTTGACCCTCGAGGTTATAGGCTGCAGAGAAGCGGCGAGCGGGGAGCACAGATGCCGATCCCTCCTCGATTCTTTGAGTACGAGACCGGTGGCGTCATTCGCCGCTCATCCTTAGACATGTCTGAGACTCATCCTCACTTGCGACTGCCTCGCGGGACCA
Source organism: Adenophora triphylla var. japonica (assembly GCA_022495995.1). NCBI lineage: Eukaryota > Viridiplantae > Streptophyta > Magnoliopsida > Asterales > Campanulaceae > Adenophora > Adenophora triphylla. The sequence goes on along the minus strand of JAFEMH010003113.1, from coordinate 2,520 downwards.
CCTCTGTGAGCACCCTTTATTTCTCTGCTTTATTCAAGTCTTTTCACTGTATTACTGCCCATATATAATGCTTCTGACTGCATCTCTTGTTTTTGTTCAACAGGTTCCGGCCAAGACCTTCAAGGCAGTGGCCAAGGTGTTCACAGGAGCCGTCAAGATGCTACGCCAGTTCCAGAAGAGCGCGGAGAATTGGAAGGGGAAGTGCAGCTCCCAGGCTAGTGATCTTATACCTCCTAAGAAGAGGCCGAGACCGACCCTGGCTTCATCTAGCTCACAAGCGGGCGGCTCGAGCCAGCAGCCCCAACATGATGATGACGATGATGAGGATGACCCCTTTCAGCCCCCTTTTGCCACAGTGCCCCAATGGCACAGATACTATAGCAAGCCCCAGCCTTGGGCCCTAGATGAGGAGGATGATGATTCTGATGGCGAGATCCATGAGGAGCAGGGAGGAGCTGGTGACGGCCAGGAGCAGGGTGGTTCTGAGGAGCAGGGAGGCGACGGCCAGGAGGATAGCGGCTCCGAGGAGAGCGGTGAGAACTCTGGTGATGACTCAGAGTCGGAGTGATTGTGGCGGCCCCCTTTGCCATGCTTTAGGACTTTTAGGGAGAAAAGGAGAGAAAACAAAAACAATGCATGCACTACTCTATTGCTTTTGATTTGTAAAACAATTATTTTTGTACTTTGTAGTTTAACAACTAGAATATTATCTTGATGGTATCTAGCTTATTTGTTTATATGCATTAGTCCGTCCCACAAAAGGGAAAAAAAGAATGGCATTTTTGCTGTGGTTTGGTGTTTTTTGTGGTTTGTGATGTTGGTATGTGTATTTGTGGATGTATTGGTTGTGTCAAATCCTATCCCATGCATTTGGTGAGTAAGGGGAATGGATATATACTGTTTTGGTATGCTTTTGGACAGGTTTGAGCAAGCAATGGATCGTCGGGGGACTACTGCAGGTGCAGCAACTACTGATGTCTGGTGGGACTTCCTATGTCGTACGACACAGGACTGATGGGGAATCCTATGTCGGACGACACAGGATAGTTGGTGGGGAGACCTGTGTCGAACGACATAGGACATCAAGAGATAGCCCCTGTCGTACGACATGGAAAGTCCAAATAGCAGAATTTCTTGGACAGCAAGCCCCAGCATTTATAAAAGGGCAGATTCGCAAAAGGTGCTTTCCAGCAGTCACAGCAGCTTCAAAATCGATCTTCAACCCCAAAATTAGCCCCAAGATCCAACATTTGGCTCAAAATGGAACATTATAATGAGAGATCCAAAACCAAAGAACGCAATTTCACTCTGATCTCATCAATCTAACCCGCCACCATCAAAGCAACAATCGGGGGGTTATTGACCAAAGATATGGGTTGAGATGCCTTTGGGCACTAAAGGAATGGGCGGTCGATTGGAATCTTCTCCGGGCCGCATCCAGATATTGGGACCGCGAGAGGCACATCTTCACCTTCTCATACAACGACCTCACACCCACCATTGAGGAGTTTCGCGCATTGACAGGGGGATCTGAGCTTAGAGACACAGTCTTCCCTCGAGACCCACGACCCTTGATCGAGCAGCTGGTCGATTTCTTGGGATTGCCCACAGAGCAGGTATCCGACATGATTCTTGACCTATCTTTCATTGACTTAGCTCGAATAGCTTGACTAACTGTATCATGTCCCGAGTCTTGTTTCGACCTATCCACGACCATGAGACATTTTCATGCCGATCATGGTCTGCTGTCTTTGTGCTGCACTTGAGTATGATGGGGTATGCTGCAGAAGTTATCGCTAGGGGTTGTCAAGCGGCGTGATGCGGGGTCATCGGAGTCGTACTACTCGGCGAGATTATCGGCCCACCAGGCAGAGGAGAAGAGGAACATATGTACTGCTATTCTTCTTTGGCGGAGGAACATACTCATGGGATGGACCGACCGGAATTATGCTGGAGAGGGTCGCTATCACATGGGAGCCTTGCGGCAGCAGCCGTGCATTATCATTGTGTAGGCTTTTCGCGGCTTCCGGAGGCTTATCTCCCCATTGCCTCACAAGGTGCATCAGCACCTGACACACGTAGGGTTACAGCCTGCGACGAAGCGAAGCTGGCTCGAGGAAGCGTTGCAGAGGAGGCGCGAAGCAGACTGGGTTGACTAGGTACACCACCACATATAATCGGTATTGGGTTTCCTGTAATGGATTTAGGATGAGCTGAGACTATGGCCGGCAGAGCAACGAGGATGATGCATCATTATCGTGAGGCTACGGGGACTACATTTCTCCTCATTTAGCATCCACGCGTCTGCCATTACGAGTCGTTACGAGGCAAGGTACCTGATTGAATTACCCACAGTTAAGTACAGGATCCGAGAAAAGGCCTCGCGGCACGGGCATCTGGCATCTTTTCGCGTTGGGCTGGAGGTGTCTACGGCCGTTTGTTTTCGCATTTGTAGAGTCGCCGCGCCGTTTTTATTAAGCCCAAAACATTGAAAAAAAGGGCATCGAGTTTTAAAGATAA